>JAOYMU010000274.1:13038797-13049433 GCA_025802295.1 Psammodynastes pulverulentus
GAGTTGAAGTCCACAAGTCTTCAAGTTGCTACGGTTGGAGTTCCCTGCTCTATAAAGTTTGCAAACATTTGAAAAGAATCCGGAATCAAGTCTGCAGTGCAGTTCATTAATATATATAGGACGTAACAAAAGTCAAGTTTCATGCACGATTTATTATATAAATTACATTAAATTGCCAAATGGTTGCCATTTTCTCCTAAACACTTCTTAGTTATCTGATGCATGCAAGGCTTTTGAGAAAAATCCTCAGTAAGTCCCGGTTGGTTTTTTATTAATTACCATCTCAAGCTATTATTATAAAAAAATATATATGGAAAACTCTAAGGTTTTTTGGGGGAAAAAAACAATTTCACCCAAATCATTAAAAGGCATGAGGGAAAGTCTTCTTTGAATCAAGCTTGATTCAGTATGACTTCATAATCATGTTCTTAGTGGTCTTGTGAAAACAATACAAAAGCAGTTTGTAACTGCTGCTTCTAGGATGTTTTCGGAGTTCCTTATCCAGCCTACAGTCCTGAAATTTCTCAGAATTCTCCCATCCAATTACAGGTAGTCCTCAACTTATAAGTGACCACCCAGAGCTACAACATCACTGAAAAAAGTGACTTATGACCATATTTCACACTTACGAACATTGCAGTGTCCCCCTGGTCACATGATCAAAATTCAGACAGTTGGCAACCAGCTCCTATTTATGACGGTTGCATTGTCCCAACGTCGCCTTTTGCGACTTTGTGACAAGCAAAGTCAATGGGGAAGCCGGATCCACTTAACAACCGTGTTACTAGTTTAATAACTGCAGTGATTCCCTTAACAACTGCGGCAAGAAAGGTTGTAAAATGGAGTAAAACTCACTTAACAAATGTCTTGCTTAGCAACGAAAAATATTGGGCTCAATTGTTGTCTTTCTGGACTGTAGGCACATTGTGAAATGTGTTTTAGGTTCTCTTTCAAAATAGTTGAAACAATTCATGTCAGGGATCGGCAACCTTAAGCACTCAAAGAGCCACAGAGGTCCTAACTGGAAGCCCCCCGTTCAATTCTGGACCAACCAGAAGTCTGGTTCCCCTACTATACAGTCTCCTCCTAGCGCGGCATCCTTTTTCCTCTACCTGTTCTAACCAAAAGCCCTATCAATTGTGGAGCCAACCGGCAACAGGGAGCCACAGCAGAGAGATGAAAGAGCCACATGTGGCTCCAGGTTGCTGACCCCTGATTCATGTATATGAAGCAGGGAATTTCAGCCATTATATTTTGTGCTTTCTGTCTCGGGCAAAGCAAGGGCCATTTTCATTTATAAATACTATTGTTTTAAAATTGACCTATTTATTTGTTGAACAAATATGCACCTTGAATGATTGCTATTTTCAAAGCAAGTTGGAAAAAATCCAGAATAATATCCAACAGCAGAATAAAACTCAAAATCAAATTGTAAAAGGCCATGACAAACAAGATCTCCAATCTAGGGTTGGAAAATCATAACAACTACATGCCAGCTAAGATTGAGTAGTTTGGAGTACCGGCAAATGCCACCTCTGACTGGCCCCGCCCCCATCTGCCTCCCGAGCCCAGTTGATTGGCTGGGTCTTCTTTTGTTGCCCTGTACAGGGAGAACAGAGCTGGAAAGCAGATTAATGGGGTGGGGATGGAATGGGATTTTGCAGTAACCTTCCCCTGCCATGCCCACCAAGCTATGCCCACCAAGCCCATCAAGCCACATCCACAGAACCAATAGTAAACATTTTTGAACCCCACCACTGCCTTAGACCAAACTGGGATCAAAAGCAACCATGGACATGTGTGTTGCACATAGCTGGGTTCCTAGATCAGTGACACATTCCAAACTTTGTCTGAGAGAGCCAAGAAGGACGTTTTAAGGATTTGTGCCAAGTGACATTAATAGAAGAAAAATGGAACGAGAGAGGCTACGAGTGGATAAACACAGTAGGAAAAATGGAAAGCAAAGGCTACCTCTATCTCACAGTTCACTACCTTAAAACAAGGAAACACTGCTTATTTGTCATATGAATGACAAAGGAATGCACTTTTTTTTCAAAGTTTTTTCACTTCCCCATGGCTGAAAAATGTGAATATCTCTCTCCACTTTGGGCTGAATAACAAGCATCTAACAGGGAAGGGTAGACCTTTTGCCTGATCACTAAATGACAAAAGGACTTTCCACTATCGAGCGCTCCATATAGAGAGCTGAAATAAGGTGTTTTCTCAGGTGTGCAGGTCATATCCTTGTTTATTCTGGGACTGCTCCATAATAGCAACAGTGTTTGCCCTCATAACTATGAGGTTAGATGGTTTTAATTCTCCCTCGGTAGAACGCTCTGCAGGGTCTATCCATGACTTGCAGCTGAAGATACAATAGCACAATTACTCAGTATGATAATGTTACAAATTCAACTGCTTGCAAAACAGTTGTAGGGCACCGATACATTTTCAAAGCTTTACATTCTGAAGGGCAATATAGCCATGTTGGTCTTGCAGATTTTTGGAAATGAAGTTCTCAATCTCATCTTCTTGGGTACGGTTGTTATCAAGGAGATCAACTTCCCCACATCCTATATTTTAGTTTTATTAAAGAAGGGTAAACTAAGTTAAAATATGAGCTGTTGGAACAAGGATTCAATTAGGGATGAAAAATATAAAATAGCCCAGGGAATGACTTTCATGATTACATGTAAGGGAATCTTCGAAAATAAGTACTTGACTTAAGACCATTTGTTTAACAACTATTCGAAGTCATGATGGCACTGAATAAAATGGCTTACAAGTCCTCGCACTTACAACCATTGCAATGTCCCCATGTGACATGATCAAAATTTGGGTGATTGGCAACTGGCATACTGTATATTTAAAACAGTTGCAGCATCCCGGGGTCATGTGAGCACCATTTGCAATTTTCTTAGGTGGGCTTCTGACCACTAAAGTAAATGTAGAGTAATGATCACATGATTTGCTTAATGACCATGGTGATTTGCTTAGCAATTATGTCAAAAAGCTCATAAAATTGGGCATGATTCACTTAATGGCTTCATCAGAGACAGAAGTTCTTGTCCCAATTGTGTCATAAGTCGAGGAATACTGTAACTGTATGTATCCATCTGTTATGGATAGTTAAGAACAAAATTTCTCTTCAATCAAATTTGACTTCATGGCATGTCTAAATCATCGTCTTGGCAATAATAGTGCAGTGCTTAGTCCCTGCCAATCTTCATATTCCTGGATATTTCCTACCCACTTTCATTCACTTCAACTATGAACACTGCTTCACTTTTCATACTTGTTTCAATCATTGATGAGAAACAATTAAGATATTCCTTTAGAGATTTTTTTTTTAATTTGGCTTACATGACTTGTGAATTCACACTGTGCTAATCCAAATTTGTTTTACTTGTGGTGCACTGAACAAGCCACAGGAGCATTGTTCACACCAGAAGCTGCAACTGTATTGGCTTATTTTAAATAATTATATATCAACTGCTTCTTACTTCCAAAATTGTGTTGGGTTTTCCTAGTCAATTTTAAAAAAAAAAGCTTCATAGAAAAAAAATGCTTTCATTAAACATCAATCTACATTTCACTTTTTTTGAAGGGTGGGGGGGCAAGATTTGACTTCTAGCAACAGTCCAGTGTCCACTGCTCACTAGGCCCCAATCTCTAGTCCTGTGTGTTTTCATTGGCCAATGTAGGCAACTGCAGAGGACAAATTCAATCTTGGATTTTGTGCTTGGTATTTCAGAGTTTGACGGTGCAACTATCTACGGTAGATGATTTCACGGAGAACAAAGATGCTCCACTGATTTCAAAAAGCTAAACAGGTTCAGACCTGATAAGTAGTTAAATGGGGAACCTCCTGGAAAATCCCAGAGCTTTAAAACAGATTAGGAAACTTTATAAAATATTAGAAGGTGACAATGGCTGGTCACTTCCACACAGTTCTCGAAAAAGTCACCACAAGCAAGTTCATCTTGGGATTCATCTTTGTTGCTTTGCTTCTCAGTTCCAATATTCAAAATAGGACCTTAACCATAATGTGATCTGGAAACTTTGGTCAAAAACTGTAAAACAAATCATCAACAAGCCACTAATTGATGTTACATCCTTAGCCCAAAGTAGCAATTAATCCCAGGAAACAAGGAGAGTTTGTTAGTTGTCTGAACTTGGCATGTCTTTTCTCTGATAATTATTTTGAAGTCCTGAGAACTAATGGGACATATAAAATAGGGAAAATTCATCAAAGGTTTATTTGGTTTGAAAATAGCAAATCTGTTGCATTAGTTAGAAAAGGTTTGTTTCGGTTGAAAAACATCCAGGTCTTCTGGTAAAAATGAAGAGCAGTTAAGTGTATGGGCAACATCTCTAGAAACCTAAAGGTGACAATGGAAGTGCGGCCATGGGTTTTTTCCCCCCTCTCATGTGGAGATAAAAACCTATGCACATTAAAAATAAAAATGAATGCAAGGGATTAGCCAAAGCTCTTCTTGCTTTAGAAAACAGCCCATAGGGCATGTTTTTATGAAACACTGTCTACTGGAATTGGACAGTTAGGTTCTTTTGATAATTTATATTTACTAAATCTTCTACTATCTCTCAGTCACATAACTCAGATGATCCAAATTAAACCCTTGAGGACACAGAGTACAATTCTTTAAAGCACATACTGTATTTCCATATTGGAGCTAAACTGATTGCATTACCAGATAACATATGTGATCACTGTTATCTAGGCATATTTAGCATTTGGCGCAGAGCTGGAAAATAACATGTCAAAATCATTTACTGTGATTTAGACAAGAGGAGAATTTCCATGAACCATGGAGCTTTGGTATTGTTCATCATGGATGGAAGAAATACCTTTAAAACCACATCTTTTCCTATGTGCCTGCAAATCTAAAATTAGAATTATGAATAGGATTCTAATAGATTTTAAAGCAAAACTAATTGTCGGGCACATGTGAAATCCCAATAAAACTGATTTATTGATACTTAGGAATATTCTCAACTAAGGTTTAGCACCTGCTAGGTGTTACATAACGGTCAACGGAATTCAAGGGTGGGGGTGGGGGTGGGCTTAGTCTGCTTCTGGCTACATAGAGATTCTAGGTTGATCCTTCTTTTAAGTTCTACCATTCCTTCCCCTACAACAGGTATATCAAACTCAAGGCCCATGGGCCAGATCCAGCCCACGAGTGCTTAGATCTGGCCCATGGGGCTGCCCAGGAAATAGCGAAGGAGCAGCCCGTGGTGCCTCTGCCAGCCGAAAATGGAGCTCTCAAGGACCATGAGTGCTCCCCCCAGCTCCATTTTTGCTGGCAGAGGGCTGTAGGAGGCCATCACAGCCGAAAACAGAGCTTGGGAGTTCATTTTCACTGGCAGAGTGTTTGGCCACCACAGGCGCCCCCGATACAAATGATGTCAAGCTGGCCATGCCACCCTGGCCACGCCCACCCTGGCTCCCCAAGATCTAACACAACCCTGATGCGGCCCTCAATTAAATCAAGTTTGACACCCCTGTCCTACATTAATTCCTGTTGCTACGGGTTACCTATCAGCTTTATGATGGTCATCTCCAGTACCTAAAGTACCTAAAACCTGCAAATTAGATAAACGTTCAAAAATAGGTTATAATTCGAGGAACACTAACTTTATGTAGATGTTAGATAGAAGCAGGCAGAAAGTATAGCTCTGAAGCATCATACAAATCAAGGGTACCAGCATCCCTTCTGCCAATACCAACTGGTACTGCCCTTGGAGAAAGGACCAGGTTTTCTTGAGCTGGTCCAGAAGGTGCCATGAGTGATGGTACAGAAAGTTGCTGAGAAACCAAGGGTCAGGATCCCTCAAATTCCAGTCCTGCCAGAGGTCATCCACAAATGTAATAAATACCATCTTGATACTATATTCCCTCTTGAAATTCAACCATAAAAGTACAGATAATTTCCTTCCTTCCTTCAAGCATTCTTGAGTTGGAAACTGATCACCTGAATAATCTTCCCTAAAATGGCAAGGAGTCTAGGTGGAAATTGTCCAGTTCCATTGAGTCCAGCAATGGCTTCCTGAGGAAGCGGGCAAACAACCCCCTTTTAAGTTGGGTGGAACCACTATCTCTCACAGAGAACCATTCACCAGCAAATGGACACAACCACATGTCACCTTCCAGGAGACTGAACAAATAGGAGGGATATGGATCTAAACCGCAAGTGGCCAATCTCACAGTTCCAAGAATCCTGTCCAAATTAATTAATAATGCCCACATGTTCAAACTTTTCCCAGATAACTATGGAGGGCAAGACACAATTTGCAATAATCAGCCACATCTTCACCAAATGAGCTCTGTCCATCAGTAGCCAATTATCTACTAGAATCAACAAAGAACCATCAGAAAGCTGTACTTATCGTTAGCCCCTTAGATTTGAAGTCAAAAGTTTTAACTACTTTTAACATCTTTGTTCTACTCAAAAGCAGAAAGTAATACAATATAGTTTCATGCTTTATGCAAACAAAAATCTCTTGGACTAATATAATTGTTAGCTAGTCTTGATTTCAATTAATATCTCTCCATAGAAAAGCAATGTTTTGTTTCAGACAAATCTAAAACACTGCATGAAGAGTCACCGCTGAGACACTTCCCACACAATAAAATTTCAGAACTAAACAAGTAGATCTTAACTGTATTTTCCATATTCACAAATATCTTCCTCAATAAATTTTTAGTGGAATTAAATGCAAGATGTTTTTTAAAAGGCAGAGTGAGCAGATGCTGCATTTTCAACATATGTCTAGTGTGATCTTGGTTGCAGTATTTTCAGTGGAAGTATTATTTATGGAAGAAGCCATGCCAACACCGTTATTTAACAGGTGAGATTATGACAGAAAAAGGAGAATCGAAGAATAATCTTGCAGTCATATAACTATGACAACAAAGAAACAGAAAATAGAACAGGATTGTTCAGAGATCACACTAATTTGTAAATGCCAGAGACAGGAAGTGATCAGAGACCATTATTAATGTTCTATTTTTGCTTCAATTTGTGATTCAGATCAGACTAGAATAATATTAGCTATAAGAACACTAATGAATCCAGTTAGTCTGAAATAACAATTAACAGATAACAATCAGGAGTCTGCACCCTTTCATACAAACAGATTTTACTAAAAGGTGTACAGTTTGTGAACCGTAGCTCACTTCATCAGATGCTCAAATACCTTTTAATAAAATGTGTTAGTCTGAAAAATGTTATGAGACTTCTGCTGATATTCGTCTACAACAGACTAACACAACTCTCCTCCTGCACAATTTTAGATAGAACGGGATGATATCACTATTGTACTTTCACTTTCCATCATCACTTGGTTCACGGTTCTCGGCCAGGAGGATTTATCTGCTTTTAACTAGGTTTTCATTTAATATACAAGGAAACTGTTTTGCAATGACAAACAAGAATGAGAGCTCAAAGTGTTATTTTCACAAACTTACAAACTTCTAGCCCTATTTTTGGATCACAGGAGAAAGAGATAGTCACTAAGGAATGCCTCAGAAATAATTATGAAACCAATTTTTGGGGATTCACAACTAATGGGTACTACGGGTTGATCTATATACAAATGCACAATAGGAGCTTGATTGTATCACTCTATCTGAATAAAGTCACAGATTTCATTTCAATTTCACTTTTATACAAGTTTCTTTTCAGTAAAGCTGAAAACTACTTTAGATTTACAAAACAACTGTGCAGAAATAAATCACAGCAAAGTAAAATGGCTGAAGGCTCACAATAGTTGTCAGAAATAGTTCAACTCAATTTAACAATAGCTATTTTGCAAAGCATCAACCACACAATCATAAACCAAGTTTTTAGACCAAGAAATATTTGTTTTTTTAAAAAACAAAATTTTTAAACCAAAAATGCTATTTTGAAATATTCAATCTCATTTCCTTTAACATTTAAATATTATTTTAAATTAGTTACTATATTTTAACTGATTTAAATCAGTAGCTTATGGCCAACATTACATTTTGATGTGATTTCCATGCAGAAGGAAACAGGGTACATCAGAATTGCCTATAGAAGGCCACGAAAATATAAATATGCCAGCTTTTCCAAGTATTTCCTAACCAAATTCTCTCATTAAGGTCAATAAATACAGAGATGAATCAGCTGCTGAAATAGGATATTCATATAAAACCTCTGCAGATATTAGATGCAGCTGGGAAGGCGTTTTGTAGTCATTAATCAAATACTCATAAGACATTGAAGTGACTATCTATTAACATTAGCATTTAGTACCAAAAGAACACTGTAATCTATTTAAACTTGAATTTAATATTTTGTTTAAAAATTGTGAGTAAGTATTAAAACGGCTTTTACAACAAAACTTTTAAGGTGTTAAACATACCACACATTGTTCCTTCAGGAGGAAAAACAGCAAGCCACAAGAGTTAAGTATTTTCAGAACACACGGAGTAGAAAATCCAAACATCATTCGTTTGATTATTGACGAAGAAGAATGATTCTTGTTAACAAGAAAGTGATTTTGAGAAGGAGAGAAAAGCAACTGAATGGAACCCCACGTGTTGATTTAAATGAGCTAGTTGTGTTTGCTTGCAATTTTGCCAATGACTTGAATAGCTGCAATTCCACTAAATTATAAGAGTAGGAGAGATTAGTTATAAATATAGCCTTAGAAATTTATTGGATAATGATTAAACACAAAGATGTAAAAAAAAAAATCAGTTACTCTCGAGGTGGCCAACGTAAAGCACTTGGAGAAAAAACATTGCAGAAAATGCTGTACAAACATCCCAGTAACTTTATCATCTGTTAACCATTTTACAGTGAAATGTAGTTGTGCAGAAGTTGTTGCCAAACACTACATCTTGCAAATTGTCCAATGAAACTATCCTTGCAAAGAATTCTGGGATTTTCATTCCAAAGATTTATTACAAAGCAGCTTTTTAATTCATATTTCTTACTATCCTGGATGCACCCATAGTGCATTCATTTCATGCAGTTGAAAATTAATGTCAAAATCTCCTGACTTGCATTTTGGGAGAATTAACTAAACCTATAGCTATCATTTACATAAGAAGCAAAGAAATGCTATGTTGGCTAAAAATTACTCCTAAACAAGTAATTTTACTATAGTTCTCCAAGTAAAGATGTTACTGTAAATCATTTTCCCGCAAATTCATGGTGATTCATTATTGGTCTGTAAAATATTAAGAAAATAGTCTTTTTTTTCTGAAAGAAGAAATGTCACCTGAGAAGGCAACCTAAATTGGAAACATTAGTGAAAACAATTATTAAGAATGAAATTAATGCATAGAGTAAACTTCAGTACCTTTAGTTTAAACCAGAAGCATCTCAACTACAGATTTCTTAACCGAAATTGTATCAGTATTAAAATCTTCATAACATGTGATGTGCATATCTAAGCACTTATGGAAATCGGAGCTGATTTAGAATAAAAAGAATAAGGCTTTATTTTCCACCGACACCATTTATGGCTGCTGGAAAACAGCTGATCGAAGAAACCAGAATTCAGATGTAAAACCATAGTTAAAACAAGCAAAGATCTGTAAATAAATCATCCTGGTACCAAACTTTGGTTTACTGGCAGAAAAAAAGTACTGTGTCTTTTTTGGGTTTGGAATTCCCATCATGTCAACTCAGGAAACAATCAATTTCATTATTGCTTTGCAAAATCTCTTTGCAACTCTCACAAACCAGGGAACCTTAAGACACAAAGTCCTTTTTCTGGGTCTGGGTTGGGAAATTTAAGGTTAGAACAAAGATGGAATTTGGGGGGCAGTCTGTTTTTCTACTAACTGTACTTTCTTCGCCACACCTCCCAGTTGCCCAAGGCAAGAACATTCTCAACATCAACCTGCTTACAGTTTATCCTCCAGGTACTAGTTTAGCCATGTATGATACAGTTACTCATCAAAACCACACTATGATGAAAATGGAGCCAGAAGGAATACGAGTCCGTCTTACCTGGCACTAGTTCTGGCTTTGTTCAGAGCTTTGCTGAGAACCAGGGATGGTGCGGACTGACGTCTTTGGGCCAAGCTCTTCATTTTCTGCTGAGACATCAAAACAAAATTAAACATGAGCATTTTTAAATTTTTATTTTATTATTAAACTTCTACGCAGCCCATTATCACTGAGGCGACTCTAGGAGACATTTTTATAATATGGAAGGGAAGATCTAAAATTACAAAGAAACAAACTCCACTCCATTTGAAGATCATTTAGGACAGACAAGTAGAAAACCTTTCTCAGTCATAAGAACAGAGGAGGCGATTTATTTTAGAATACTACAAATTATCTAGATCAAAAGCAAAAGGTGCAGCCCACAGCAGGGGTCTCCAACCTTGGCAACTTTAAGCCTAGTGGACTTCAACTCCCAGAATTCCTCAACCAGCTTTGCCAAGGTTGGAAACCCCTGGCCCATGGTACCTCCATTGTGTTCTTAACTACTTTATTTTCAACTGGGGTAGCTCAATTCTGTTCCACCCATTTTAAAACTACAGCTCTGCAGGATTGGCACTGTCTTTTTTTTTTTTTTTTTAAATTGAAAAAGTTTTATTGGTACAATTTTTAAACGAGTTTTCGCCCCC
>JAOYMU010000274.1:13158522-13174507 GCA_025802295.1 Psammodynastes pulverulentus
TGGGAGTTGAAGTCCACATGTCTTAAAATGACTAAGGTTGGAAAACACTGCTCTAGGGCAATAGGGACAAATGATTCTGGCCTTTTATATCTTTCCTTTGTAGACGATATACTTTGCACATTTCTTCTATTGGTTAGATGATATTCTTTTCTTTTCTGTTCTGTGTTTGACTTTTGGAGTTCAGGTGTTTTCTTCCCTGACTCTCTGTCCATAACAGACTAGTACACACTATGGGTCCTTAACTATAGGCAGTCTTAAACAACTTTGCTAGAACCACATTATTTCCTATATGCAGGTAATGCTCGATTTACAACCATAATTTCCATTGCTAAGCAAGACGCTGCCAATTTTATGACCCTTTAATGACTCCTTCTGTCCATGATTATTAAACAAATCACTGCAGTTATTGAATCACAGAGTCATTAAGCAAATCTAGCTTCCCACATTGACTTTTAGTTATTTATTAAATTTATATGCTGCTTGTTTCACTGTCTTGAGCGACTGGGTGGTTTTGTTTGTTGGAAACTGTTTGAAATTCTGTTTATAAAGCCCTACAAAACAAATAAAGTGCACAGTCACCATGTGCTTTACTGCTTAACTGCAACAATAAACAGGAAACTTTTGTCAGAACAAAAGAAAAACATTGAGTATATACCATAGATGCAAACTTACAAACATGGCCATCTACTGTTGGCTGTAGTTGTTGCACAAAATAATGAAAACATGTATTCCAAAAGAAACCAACTGGGAAGGTCTCAAATGGTAATCACTTGATCCTGGATGCTGGTTGCTGGTTGCTGAGTGCCCAAATTTTGATCACATGACCATGGGAATGCTGTGACTATCATATGTACAATAATTGGTTGTAAGTCACATTTTTCACTGCCATTATAACTTTGAATGGTTGTTAAACAAATGGGTGTAAGTTGAAGACTACCTGTACAGCTTAACTTCATTTTCTTTCAGGCAAACTATAGACTCAAGAATACTTTTTTTTACAGTATACTGTTGTAAAGAATGCTTTTTCCAAGCATTATTTGTGTTATTAAAGCTATGTTCTCTCCAATACCAAAGATAAATTTAGGCAGCATTTCTACATGGCACCCTACTGTTCAAAGCTGACTTAGGCCTGGATTAAGGCCAACTGAAACTCTAAACACAGATCACTAATAGTGCTCCTCGACAGCCATGAAGCTCTCACACTATGAGACAGAAACGATGGTATATTGGTTGATACCTTCAAAGCAAACTTTTATATTTTTGTCATTCATCACGCCAAAGAAACTTAAAAAAAACAATGCAGATTGAACACGGCAAATAAGGATAATGACAAAAAATCAAGCTAAAATCAGCTATGGCAGTCAAAGAGTTGAGAGTATGATAGCTGGAGGGAAAAAAACCTCATTGGTATCCCTTTCCTTTGGTGCCCTAAATCAGCATCCACCAATCTTTGGGGCACCAGGGACCGATTCTATGGAGAGAGATTAATCATGGCCCAGAGGGGGCATGGTTTTGCATGCTGCCTGCATCCCATGGATGGGTATTCGCTTGTTTTCCTGGCCCAGTTTCTAGCATGCTGCATCCTGGTGCCAGTCCATGGACTGGAGGGTGGGGACCTTTGCAATAATAAACTTATTTTGTTTAACAGTTAACCCAGGGCTGAGCTGACTTCAGAAATTTCAGTCCAGTTTGCTGTAGGTTGGTCATGAGATTGGGCTGGTGCTCATCCCAGACTTGGATCAATGAGGGACCTGATTGATAATTCCCGTTTCTTGTCCTTCACACCTGTGCAGAGAAGCCAAGTGTTCTTGGATGGCCTTGGTGTGGGTAGGTCTACATCTGTCTGCCTTTTGCAGAAAATCTGCCATTTTTTATTCCCTTCTGTGAGCACTTTGAGGCACATTTATGATGGTTTCAATATTTCATGGTCACATGATGACCATTTGATTAGCTTCTGACAAGCAAACTCAATGGGGAAGCTGACAGGAAATCACAAGTCACAGTCATGTGACAAGCATTGGGATATAATCGGTGCAACAACCGGTTCGGGAGCGCGTGTGCACACTCGAAAAATGCATGCGCCGCTTCCCAGCCCTCAGCTGAGGCTTGCTGTAACAAGCAGCGTCAGGAGATAAAAGACAGGTAAGAATCAAGGCAGGTGGGAGAGCCCAGCACTAATTTTTGCTTCCTGTTTCTCTCCGCGGAACATAGGCTTCAGGTAACAACCGGATCACACGATCCGGGCAGACCTGGCTAGATCCCACCCCTGATGTGACATCACACTTAACAGCCCATGATGCTTTGCTTAATGTCCATAGGCAGAACTAATGTTATGGTGCACTCAGGTGATATTATTTGCTTATTTATATCAAATATTTCTAAATGGCCCATCTCCCTCAAAGATTGTGCTTAACAAATAGTAAGAGAGAGCCTAAAAGCTTAACTGGCCTCAGTCGGCCTTCCATCATTTATCAACCACCTATTAACACTAAACTGAGATTTTATTATCCTAGCCAGAACTCATTACTGCTAGCAAAATGTTTCAACCTCAGTCATTTATCTTGCCAGATGAAGAAGGCTAGAAGTGCAGACACAAAGTACAGCTTCACACATCTGCAACACAGTATACAGCTGGCCAAAATTTATGGTGCGTTATTGTTATGTGCAAACCTGGCCTTTGTAGATAGTAAAGAAACCCTATTTTAAAAATCCTTTTTGTTGCTTCTCTGGCCCTATTTTTAATAAAGTAGATTCTAAATACAGTCTCTGCTACTAGTTTTGCAAGAGAATAATAGCTGCATCTCCAATGCTTGAAATTTCAAATTAAACCTTTCTCTCTTAATTAAACCATGTAGGAAGTGCTTTCTTCCTTTTTCCATTTTTCTTGCACAGAACACCTTTAATGTAAACATCTTTTTTCTCCCTCTCTCTCTCTCACAAAGTGTCTCTAATTCAACATAGGGTTTAATTATGACTCCAGTCATTCATTCTTGCAGAGTGAAAGAAAAATGGAAATCAGTCATAATTACATATGCTTGCTTGTTTCATCTTTGTCCTTTGAGATGAAACTGCCAGTCCTTGTTATGTTACAAGCATAATCAGCCTGAAATGAATTAACTTTCCCCCGCATTATAAAAATATCTTTGAATTTTGAAATGCTTTCTAAAAACATGTTGCTGTATCACCCTGATAAGTGTTCTTATAAGGTTTTAGACGTTGCAATTAATTCAGGCAACGAATGGACTTTTATGCTAGGCAGCCTGTGTTGTTTAGACAGTGCCTGGAGAACTGCAGTCTGTGGGAGACAGGCAGGTTTCATTTTACAAAGAGGTTGAACCAGAACATAAACTATCTCTATACAGATAGTTGATTTATACCTGTTCAATTAGCCACCATTCAAAATTATGATGGACACCCCAAAATGTACTTATTATCCACTTCCAAAGTAGTCCCCCCCCCCCCACGTATTCATGTGACCATATTTTGGGTGTTCAGCAACTGGCTTGTATTTATGGCTATTTGCATTGTCCTGCCATGATGTGATCAGAATTTCCTCTTTTTTTTTTACAAAAACTGGTGTTTACTTCCGGTTTCTAGGAAAAAAACCTAGAGGTCATAAAATCAGGTCTGGTCATGACCAGTGGTGGGATTCAAAATTGTTTACTACTGGTCCTGTGGGCGTGGCTATGTGGGCATGGCAGGGGAAGGATACTGTAAAATCTCCATTCTCACCCCATTCCTGGGGGAAGGTTACCACCAGTTCTCCAGAACTGGTCAGAACCTGCTGAATATCACCTCTGGTCATGACCCACTCTATGACAGCTGCAAATTACAAACTGTAGAGTAATCTTGGGTTTTTTCCCCTTTTTCTCTGTTTGATGTTTTATTTTTGGTGATAAAAGAATAAATAACTAGGTTAATAAAACAAATTACAGCTCTAATTGCCAGGTTTAATTACGGACATAAGTCAAGAGTTGTCCATACAATGTGGTAAAGGAGTCATGAAGATAGCAACTGAATTCCACCTGATTTCACATGCAATGTAGAAGTATATGCAACACATATAAAAAGCAGGTGGAGCTTGGATCACACTGTCATGGCCATCTTGAAAATCTTAATGCTGATGAGTTAACAGAAACTTGGCTGATCTCTTAAGGATTTTGGGAGGCACGTGATATATATTCTCCTCAGATTTGGGATTACTAATTTCTGTTGGGTGGCTTCCACCATTCTCTATTTTCTCCTTCTCAGTCTGCAGGTGCCAAGTACTTCTCCCTCTGCTTCCTTCGAGAGGTGGGTAACTGAAGGACCTTGTCCATTTTCATTGGCGCAGTTGTCAGGTCTCTTCTGCCTCCCCCCCAAAAAAACTATAGCCTCTCAAGTGCAGGAAATCAGGAGTCCAGCAGTTCAAATGAATGTATAGTTTTATTGCAAGCTTCAGCTCTCTACAAGAATCTGAACTACTAACAGTCAAAGCATTTTGGTGGTAGATAAGTGTCAATGGAATTCACAGGTAGCTGTATTTAGATCTCTTGTGGGAGTGAAGGTACTTGAGACTTGATGGTACGTGATGATGTGCTTGACCCCTCCCTCAGGCTCAGCCTAGTCATTTCCTGCATCGGGGTGTCAAACTCGATTTCATTGAGGGCTGCATCAGAGTTGTGTTTGACCTTGGGGGGCCAGGGTGGGTATGGCCAGCTCAACATCACTCATGTTGGGGACACCTATGGTGGCCCAATCCCCTGCCAGTGAAAACGGGCCCCCGAGGTCCGTTTTCGGCTGTGACAGCTGCCTGCAACCCACTGCCAGTGAAAATGGAGCTTGGGAGTGCCGCCTGCAGTCCTTGCAAGCTCCATTTTTGGCTGTGATGGCCTCCTGCAACCCTCTGCCAGTGGAGATGGAGCTCAGGAAGCCGCATGCAGAGGCACTGTGGGCCAGTCCTTCACTGTTTCCAGGGTGGCCCCATGGGCCAGATCTAAGTACCGCATGGGCCAGATCTGGCCCCCGGGCCTTGAGTTTGACACCCTTGTCCTACATAAACAGTAGGAAGGAGAAGAATCTGAATTTGCTCATTGATTAAAGCTGGTAAGACCCCTGTCCTTCTACATCTTTCTATCCATCCTCTCTCTGATACTAGACAGCAAGAAAGAAAGTTATTTCCATCACTTTTATTTATTTGATAAGAATTCCTACCCTCTCACCACTCCACCATCCATTCCAGAACAGAACTTTCCTCCTAGTTCTGTGATGGGGAAGGTTTTTCGTTTCTCTCAGCAAGGGCCAAACCCCAACTGTGAAGCCAATAAGGTGGCTGGAGCTTGTGAAGGTACTGCTGTTTAGTTACAAGTCATTGCCATGTGAGTAGCTTAAACAAAGAAAGAAAGTAGTGTCAAACACCTTTGCCAAGAACTTAATTTATGCCCCCCTTTTTCCTCATCTATTGACTTTAAACAAAAAACACCTATCATTTATGTCAATAAAATAGGGTTCTAAAGGGTGATCTGGGTTTGTTTTTAGTCATGTCACTGAATCATTGCATCTTGCCTTACTCTTTTTTGTGCATCACTTAGTCCTGAAATTATTCTTATACATACAGTACTTTCATTATTGATCCTCCTACTCTCTATCGAAAGAAAGAGAGGGGGCTAAAGAGGTTTTGTGGACAAAGATAGGTGCCCAAGCTAGAATGTTTTTCCAGCTCATGTTAAAATTTGACCTAGAGAAGGATGGTAAGGAGGGGGAGAATTTTAAACATTGCCTCTCCTTCTGAGACAAGTTTTATCGATCCCCCATTTACTCTTCTATGTCTTCCCTGGGGAATTTGAAAGGATCTCCAGATGAACTGCTAAATGCTGGTTCCATTTTGCAGCTTGCAAAAATGATGAGATTCAGAAATCTTGCTGCTGCCCAGATATTGGTAAAATTCCTATATCAACCAACTGTTTTGCAAAACCGATGAGATCATCTGCTCTGTTCATTGTATCCAAACTGATTTTGCTTATCCTTCTAAAGTGCCTGCTCTTTCCTGGTCAGTGGTTCAATTTGTTGTTTGCTTCATGGCCCTCCTGACACCCCATAAACTCCTCACAAACACTGTCATCATTAAATATAATCAATTTCTTTGTTGCTCGAGGTTTTATTTATCTTGCAGCCCTAGAGAGACTAGCTAGGATAAATTCGTGCTAACAGCTCTAAATGTACAGATAATCTCTGGCATTATTTTACTGTATGCAGTTCTAGAAAGGACCTTGTCAGGCCCTTGTGCTGAGCTACAGCTCTGGAAATCATCATCAGTCAGTACACTTTTAAAAAAAAGATTTATTTTTAATAAATGAAGATCAGAAAATTGGTTTCGATTTTGAAAAGATGCCAGAGATTTGAAAAAAAGAAGCAGAAAAGGCTTGCAAAAGCTTTTGCTTTTATAGCTGCTCCATTTTCAAGCTAAAAGCACTTCACTGCTTAAAAGTCAACCACATGCCAGTCACCGAGCATCCTTGCTGTGTGGCTAAGGCACATGCCATCACTCTGCTAAACAACTAATTCTCACAACACTGTCCAATTACTTAGAAGGGCTGTATTACTATTATCCTTCTCATCTTTCCTATTACCTAGTTCCTTATCATCTTATGACTCTAACTTTGTGGCTTGTATCTTATTATTTATATTGATTGTTTTTATTTAATATCCTAGTATGTTTTATGTTGATTGCTTATTTAGTAACCTGAGACTATCACTGAGTGTTGTATCTTATGAGTTATGATGATTGTATTTTATGATTATGATCATGATTTATCAGTTGTTGCTTGTATGTACCCTGAGAGCTTATGCACTGGAGACAAATTCCTTGCCTGTCCAATCACACTGGGCCAATAAAGAATTCTGTTCTATTCTATTTTCTAAATAAATTCCCATTTTCTTTTTGTGAAACACTAAACTTTGATATGCTATCCTTCCATTATGCTCAAGGTGACAAACAAAAGAAGAAACAATGAAGAGGTAAATGACTGGATCCAGATTAGAGCTGAATCAATGAAAACAATTCCAATAAATTAAATCACAATTAAAATTATTTCACTGGGTCTTAGGGCATTTCTTCAACCCAGAGCTCTCACTGGAGATATTTGTATCCAGGCTCAACGTTCCCTATTTTGGGGACATTATGTGAGAAGTCTTTGCTGGGAAAGTGGAAGAGAAGAAGAGGACAACCAGGAGCAAGATGGATGGATTCAGTTACAGTGGTAATATATGCACCATTGAAAGACCTGAAGGACCAGGTTAGGAGTAGACCATTATAGAGAAAATCTAGGTGGGTTAAGAGTCATCATCAGCTTGATATCACTGGGCATTTCTGGACAAGACCATTTCAACTTTACAATCTCTCCAAAGTAGTCTGAAGTGACTGAAGCCAATGAACTTCACTCCTGCCAGTGAATCTCAGAACATGGAGAAGAACATAACAAAATTAATGTTTTTTCTCCAATTGACCAATAACTATTTTTAACAAAAATAAAACATTTTGAATATTTTTGACCAAAACTCTCCTCATTCATAATTCAATACATGTGCCCATATTTTGGTCAGTTACAAAATCATCATCCTGATCCTATCATCATCATGATCAACTCAGTAGCAACAGCAGAATCACCATCTTCTGAACAATTCTAGTGTGGAAAAACTGCTTTGTCTATCAAGTTACCATCTCTCCTTTCCATATCCCATTCAAACTTCTACAGATGCATTTTCCCCAGTGCCCCTAATCATGGTGATAGGATCCAATGGCAATTTAAGTAGAACAGGAGAGGTGCTAATTTCTAATTAAAATGCATACTGTTTAGATGCAGGACTGAATTTTGTCATTTTTTCCACTTTCACATCACTGCTCTTTCCATTCCAACTCAGGGGGACTCAAAAGCCATTCAATATCTCTATCCCTTTCCACTATACCAAACACTCTCTCTCTCTCTCTCTCTCTCTGCACACAGCTTGGTCATTTGAAAGCTTCTTTGTCCTTTGATGAAAGGGAGAATAGCCAGAATTCTTCCCAATTTCACCCCTGCTAAATTAAGCCAGCATCTGCTTTAGACTTCTAAAGTAACTGAAGCACAGGAGAGGTGCGGGTGAGGAAAATATCTTCATTGCTGCATAAGGAAAGGCAACCTTTTAATTATTTGGGTTAGTCCTCAGCTAAAATAGAAATATATCTGGCACCAAATTCTCACACAGAAATGCCTTTAATTCAAACATGCTGAGATACAGTACAGCCTCTCCCTTGGAGAGCCAGATGGCTCCAACAAGAAGGCAATGCAAAATTGGCTTTTCTCACAGACTGAAGGATTGGGTTGTGGTTGATGATAATGTGCAAGGTGCCTCAGCTTTTGTATTTTTCACTTTGTATGCATGCATGTTTGTTTGTACCTGTATTTGTTGTTTTGATTGTTCTGTATTGAAGACTCCCAAGAGTTATTTGCTTAAGATCAGTGGGTGTCTCTGAGAACTGGACACAATTGTACCGAGCAAAGAAACAGAAAAACAGAACAATAAAATTCAGGTGTATAAAATAACCAGAAGAACAAGAGTTTGGGAGTTCATGTTTTTTAAAAAACCAGTGTTCACTAGAATAGCTATTAGTTGAAAATCTTCTTGTCCTAAGTATCTTTACACTGCCTGGAGCTGAATGACCTTCGTGTCCTAAGGCTTTTAAAAAGTCAAAGCACAAGGGTTGTTTTAACTGAAATAAGCATGTGCTTTCTGTGATCCTTATTTTGTTGTTTTTATGGCCACCTCCATGGGGGTCACTACAGTAGACCGCAAGCCTCTCTTAAAGTTATCCTGTGGTAAGATGGGCAGGCGATAAATTTGATAAACAAGAAACAAACAAACAACTTCTCAATTGTTACAAGTTATAGTTCCAACTGCAGATATTGTAAAAAAAAAAAAGGTGGGGCAGAACCAATCATGCTCAACAGCCCAGAAATCATCCCTTATCCTGGCCAAGTTCCTTCCCGTTCTATATTCAGTCTCTGTGAGGGAAAAATATAACTGATCTGGCTAAAAAAAGACCCATAGTCCAATGTGAGAGTACTGACTGTTGGTTCCTTCATAGCTAAAAGTTTGGAGAAGATCTATGGAACTGAGAGGCAGGAAAAGGTTATTGCAAAACTGAAGCCTTGCAGTTTCACCTTTTGGCCAGCAGACTCAGAAGTAAATCCTGTCCATTAAATCCAGTCCATTAAGCAGGTTCTGAGCACTTACATTTAAAATAGGAGATGTTGAATAGGATCTGTATTTATTTCACATCAGTGGTGGGATTCAAAAATTTTTACTACCAGTTCTGTAAGCGTGGTTTGATGGGCGTGGCTTGGCTTGGTGGGAGTGGCAGGGGAAGGATACTGTAAAATCTCCATTCCCTCTCCACTCCTGAGAGAAGGTTTCTGTAAAATCCCCATTCCCTCCCCACCTCACTAACCTGCTTTCCAGCTCTGTTCTCCTGTGCAGGGCAACAAAAGAAGACTCAGCCGATCAGCTGGGATTCGGGAGGCAGAGAATAGATGGGGGCGGGGCCAGTCAGAAGTGGTATTTGCCAGTTCTCCAAACTACTCAAAATTTCCACTACTGATTCTCCAGAATTGGTCAGAACCTGCTGAATACCACCTCTGTTTCACATGATGTTTAATTTCTTTTTCTTCTGTTCAATTGTGTCTGATTCTTGAAAACAGTCTGGAAAAGTCCCTGCAGTCTTGTTGGCAAGGTTTTTCAGAAGTGGTTTGCCATTGCCTTCTTCCTAGGACTGAGAGAAAGCGACTAATCTAAAGTCACCCAGCTGGCTTTTGCCTAAGGCAGGACTAGAACTCACGGTCTCCCACTTCACCTTCTAGCCTGAGGCCTTAACCACCACACCAAAATGGCTGTTATTTAATTATTATTTTTTTCATTTGGCGTAAATTCAATGATATTTAGTTTTTTTTCCTTCCTGGTCCTGCCTAACCATTCCTAGGGCCACTTGAGACCCTCATCTTCAAAAATGTTACGCTAATATAATAAATCTCCCTAAGGTCAACCTCTCAGAGTGAGAGTTGGCTTAATTGCCATTAACTGCTTACATGAAAATATTCTGATGAGCTTTGGCAGATTTTTTTCCTAACACTTTTTTTCTGGGAAAAAAAAAACCTGTTATCCCTTTGTGTGCACGAGTGTTATTTTTGGATTTCGGTGCTAATAAAACACCTTCCCAATCATGTTGGAGAACTCAAGAAGGAAAAAATATCTGTTTCTAATTGTTTTCTTATTGTTGGTTTTCAACATCACCTCTTTCCTGCTGAAGTCTACTCAAAAATCCCTTCTGAGGGAATATAATATTTCTGCTGTGAGACATTGATCAGACTGCATGGCAGGATGTTTATTGGAAGAAGAAAATGTTTTGATCTGAGGCTTTCTTTGTAGGTGGGGACTTGCCTGTGTTAATTTAGATATGATTCGGCATGATGGATTATTTTGCATGGTTTTATCTTGCGTTATAATTAGGAACATTTTACTAATAGCCACTATTTTTCTGCTTTTGGTTAGGATAGAGGAGTAAATATTATGTCTTCCATTTTTTTAAAAAAAGCAATCCAGATTTAACACAATGTCAGGAACTCCTAATTTATGAACGCTGTTGTTAATTTGGCTCATCTCAAGTCACAGCAAAGGCTGCCCTGACATTGGTAATGATTTTGTATGTATGTATAAAAGGAGACAGGGAAGGTTTAAAAAAGAAAGAAAGAAAAGAAATACCAATTTCAATAAAAATAGATAAAGATTCCCCTTGCACATATGTTTCCAACTCTAGGGGGCGGTGCTCATCTCCGTTTCAAAGCCGAAGAGCCAGCGCCGGCCGAAGACATCTCTGTGGTCATGTGGCCAGCATGACTAAACGCCAAAGGTGCACGGAATACTGTTACCTTCCCACCAAGGATGGTCCCTATTTTTTTACTTGCATTTTTTACATGCTTTCGAACTGCTAGGTTGGCAGAAGCTGGGACAAGTAACGGGAACTCACCCCATTATGCAGCACTAGGGATTCGAACCGCTGAACTGCCGACCTTTCAGTCAACAAGTTCAGTGTCTTAGCCACTGAGCCACAAAGATATTAAAATGTTACCATGAATGAAAAAGGAAAAAAAGAAAGTGTACACTGTCAGTTTTGTTTTTTGCCTCTGCTACGAATGGGACTTGCAAAATTTTCCCCTTTGCTAATGTCTAATACAAATTATTAAAAAAGAAAGAAATGGGAGAAGAGAGTCTGAAGATCCTTAATGTTAATCCAGTTATTTGGAATGAAGAGCTGGAATTCTCAAAATAGTACAGAACTAAAATAATACAATATTAATACAATAATAGTTGCTAATAAATTCAAATAAACACGTTGGACCTCGTTGATGTGATTTTTATCAGGAATTCAACCATTGTTGACTTATTGTAAAAGATGACAGGCTGTGCCCGAGGGAGACATCAAGCATGTCATCATTTGGAGTCCTTTCATGTCCACAAGAGATCTAAGTCCAGCCCTCCTTGAATTCCATTCATTTTTATTGCCAATTTGTCTTAACCGTTAGTAGTTCAGATTGTTGTAGAGAGCTAGTGTGGAATAAACTTGTACTCATTTGAACAACCTTGGTTCCCGATTGCTTGCGCCTGACACTTTTGCTTTTAATTCTCCGGTGTCTATCTGTCTTTTTATTCTTTCTAGAAAACATACGGAAGAGGAGGAAGTATTAGCATTTTATTTTATTTTATTTGTTATGTTACATTACATTACGTTACGTTATATTACGTCACGTTATGTTATGATGTTATGTTTTATTTTATTTTATTTTATTTTTTTCTAGGAGCTCTAAAAACTCAAGAAGCAGCACAGAGGTTAAAACTCCTTTCTTTTAGACTCCCCTATTGGTAAATTGAATGAGTATATTGGCTTCTGGAGTTCATTGTTTTCAGAGTTTCATGGCTCCCAGAAGCCAAGATGATTGAAAATAGACTTCACCGTGAGTTTGTGAGGAATCGAGGTGAAAATTTTATTGACTTATTTATATCCCACCTTTATTATTTTTATAACTAACTCAAAATAGCAAATGTATCTATAATACACCTTCTTCCCCCAATTTTCCCTAACAACAAAATATTCTGTGAATTGAGTTGGGCTGAGAAAGAGTGACTGGCCCAAAGTTACCCAGCTGCCTTTCATGGTTAAGGCAGAACTAGAACTCACAATCTCCTGATTTCTAGCCTTCTTTGGTCTAACTCACTGGTTCCCAACCTTTTTGGGGCCATGCCCCACCTAAGCATCTCTGAAATCCTGATGCCCCCCTTGTGACATATAATTCTTTTTTGTGGGCTTTCAAAATTAGCAGGCTTTCAAATTAGTGGGTATTTCAAATTGCCTCAATTAAAAATCAAATTGCCCCCCTGTGGGGCGTGGGCCCCATGTTGGGAACCACTGCTCTAACTAGACCACACTGAAGTGATAACTGCCATGTGGAAGTACATTGATAAGTTAGGCTGTCAACGGAGTCTCCTACAGTTTACTGACATATCTACTCTCATTATTTTTCCAGTCTCTCCAGAACCTCTCACTAGTTTGGAGAAAGTTGATATTTGTGAACAAGCATGTGTGGGAAGGGAAGGGAAGGCAGAATGCACCTTTTTATTCCTTCCCCTTCAGAATGTGGTAACCAAGTAAATATATGAATCAGTATTAGTCTTCTGTATTTATTACCCTTCTATTGAACCCCTGATGTATCAAAGAAATGATCTCCAAAAGCAACATGTTCCAATATGGATCCTTAGTATCCCACATAGTTTTTTGTAGACTGTAGCCAACAGAATCAACTAAATATACCCGGTTCTGCCTACATATATAGCAGTATATATCCCCTGCTATGATCAGGCATAATATCTGAAGCCAGGAACAGTGGTGATATTCTGCCAGTTCGCGCCTAATCGGGCGAGCCGGCAGCGCTGGTGAACTGTAGCTCTGGCGATTGGCGTTTGGGTGTTTTTGGGGGGCCTTCCCATCCGCCCTCGCTCTTTCTTTACCTTTATCCGCCTCAGCTAAATGACGCGGCTGAGCGGATTGCCCTGCTAGAACAGCTGACAGGCACTTTGGCTGGGGCTTGTCTGAGCTGCGCACGCGTGCGCACTGTCACCGAACCGGTGGCAGTGCTGGTAGGAAACCACCGCTGGCCAGGAAGTAAGATAGGACATTTCTGGAATTGCCCAGCTATTATAACTCTAAGCCCTCAGGAAGGGATTTAATAGGCTGTCCACTTTAAAATTGGAGTATTTATAGTTTTCCAGATGTATAACCAATAAGCCTGGCACGCGCGCACGCGTGCACACACACACTCACACAGCTACAGTGTGACCATTGGAGTTTTCTGCAAGTAATAAAATATGTGTTTGAAGATGTCTGTTTATTTTAATAATAGTTCAATTTGGGAATAATTGTCATGATTAATTTACTGCTGTACATTTATTGGACTCTACTAAAAAGAGCAGACGAAAGACGATCTAATAAGAAATATGCTTGAAGTTGAAACAAATGAATTCCACAAAATGAATTGGATTTGGATAAAGCATCTGATTAGATCATGATTTATTTTACTGGTTTATAGAGAACACATACCAAGTATTGCCATGGTTCTATAGCCCAACATCCCACAAATGTTTGATTGTGACCTCCTCCTCATTGGCTCGGATAGAGTCAGAATATTAAGAAAACTTGGAGAGCTGTGTGGGGGAAATCAGTAATATATCACCACAATAAGGGGGAGAAAGCTGGACAAAGCACAAAATATTATCAAGCGTAGTTGACCAATGATCCTGGCTAATAAATTAATGTTTGGCAAAAGTCTTGTAAACATGGAATTAATATCTTTAATTCACATTTTATAACTTTTATCTACAATAGCTTATTTATTTATTTATTTAAAAGATAAATAAGTAAGGCTATCCAGCTGATATGGTATCAGGAGTTCTGACATAAAATTCTGGGATTTTGGGTGGTTGTATTGTTTTTTTTTCTAATTGTGGCATTCAAATTCTAAAATTATTCTTCCCCACTAAAATAATACCAGCTACAGTTAAATGCTATCAAATGGCTTAAGGCAGCCTACAAAATCTCTTATATTGTGAAGTCCTTTAAGTCTGATGGTGATATCTCTGCCACAAATTGGTAATGAAAAGATCTATTATACAATCAAATGACATATTTTTTAATTATTTTTTCTATAATAATGCAAAATATTCTGATTTTTTTTTGTTAATATGTAGTAAGTGAAAGATACTTATAGCCAGTTACAGACTAATTATAAAACTTTAACTGTGGAAATAATATTCCAAGATTTTATATAAAAATACTTCATGAAATCTAACTTGCTGAGTGATTTCTTGTAAAACAGAACGTATGTGTCAAGTGACATTCAAATGCAATTCCTCATGTGCAAATCAATATTTTATTGATTTAGTAGCTCTGTTCAATTCTGAAAGAATATATCATAAAATACCAGAAGTAATCTTAGGACTCCAACTACTTTTATATATTTTACTGTCAAGGACATTTTGTTTGGATACAACCAAAAAATGAAAAACCAGCATTAAGTAGAAAGTCAACATTTATTACAGGCAGTGAAAAACCATGTTGCTATTTAATGCTGATGGTAAGATCTGTGACAGGAAAGAATGTTACAAGGAAAATTGGTATGGATTCTAGCAGGATTTTTGCAAGATAATGGCACAAATCAAATAGCTACTGTAAATAACTATAGTTCAGCGCACTGTGTTACATTAGTCTTCCCCATACTAAAGCATGGGAATTCTGGGAGTTAGTTTTGTTTGGCATCATGAGAAACGATGAATCCACATGCTGTGTGTTACTTTAGTTATGACAAGTAAGCAATCCATGGCTTACCAAACATGTTGATCAAATAAAGTTTTGAATTGGGAAGAATATTTTTTCTTCTTCTCTTCTTCTGGTAACAGATCCCACCTATCTCCATCAAAGTCATCTTCTTTACTCTCTACATCAGTCAAGTCAACAAGCTACAGACATTCATTTTTGTATACAAGACTTTATGACAAAAGAGGAAATTCTGGCAGTCACCTTCAACAGATGTCCCATGTTTGCCTTTCAGATGACAAAACAGACTTCATCTGGGTAAATTCTTAGCTTGGAGAAGTACATTGAGAAGGAAGACATTGGCAACACATCACCTTAAGTAAAATTACTACAAAGCAGGTCTTCTCCCTATGCCATGGCAATCGATTCCAACGTCCAGTCTCAATTTCTACAAAACTTCAAAAGTCTCCCCACCCTCTATCCCGGCTCCAGCCCTTGAAGTTATAAGTTCTTCTTAAATGCCTTTGCGTTTCTGGGTCCTGATGAAATAAGCACTGGAATAATGAAGGAATTGACAACATTACATCATCCTGTCCCATCCAGTCAAGCAGGGAAAGGACACTCCAGATGCCTTCAGTTAAAGAACTCCAACTGATGGGGTTTAGGAAGAGAGCCTTTTCTGCTGTTAGCTCCACCCTGTGGAATATTCTCCCCCAGAGGTGAGGCAAGCTCCCACTCTCCTGGCCTTCCAAAAAAGGACTCAGAACATGGTTCTCAGAGGACCATGCAGCCATGAGACTGTCTGGAGCCTTGAAAGCCCTACCTTCACCTTTTAAGTAATGTTAACATTACAGGTAGTTCTCGAATTACAATCATTCATTTAGTGATCATTTGAAGTTAGAACAGCACATAAAAAGTGATTTATGACTATTTTTCACACTTACAGTCAGTGGCGGGATTCTACCGGTTTAAGAACTGGTTTGGTGAGCATGCGTGCAGCGTTTAAAAATCACTCTAAAATTTACCTTCTACTGGGTAAAACAGCTGAGGGTAAAACAGCTGAGGTGCGGCAATCCATTGTGCCGCGCCTCAGCTGAGCTGCAAAACTGC
>JAOYMU010000274.1:13174607-13185124 GCA_025802295.1 Psammodynastes pulverulentus
TACCATTTGTACCGGTTCGCCCGAACTGGTGAGAAAGCCGGTAGCAGCCCACCCTTGCTTACAGCCATTGTAGCATCCCCATAATCACATGATCAAAATTCATATGCTTGGCAATTGATTCATATGTATGATGGTTGCAGTGGAGTCATGTGATCACTCTTTGCCACCTTCCCACCAGCAGAGTCAATGTGGAAGCCAGATTTACTTATAAACCATGCTATTCACTTAACAACTGCAGTGATTCACTTAACAACTATGGCAAGAAAGGTCGTAGAATGGGGCAGTACCCACTTCACAACTGTCTCGCTCAGCAACAGAAATTTTGGACTCAATTGTGATGATCAGTCAAGGACTACCTATATTTAACAATTCTTGACTCCTTCCAAATTTTTATTTTTTATTTCTGAAGGAGACCAGCAGTTCAAAAATATGAAAAACAAACAAACAAACCAATAAATATGTTGTCAATTATTTCCAAGGAGTTCTATAAAACAAGGAAAGTTCCAGTGTTTTGGAAAAGAATAAATATGATCTACTTCTTCAGGAAAGGGAGGAAAGGCAGGAAAAAGAGAAGTAATATTGCCCAATGAATTTAACATGAAAACCAGAAAGACATTAAAGAAGACCTGTTGTATGTTTTTGAAGACAATGCCCTGATTGCTATTAGTTGTCACTGCTTTGTCAAAAATAGTCCATATGAAAAAAAAATCTCATCTCCTTTGACAAGGTAACCAATGAGCAAGGATAATTTTGTGATTATAATCTAACTTGATTTCAGCAAAGCTTTTGATAAGAGCCACTTTACATACTCCCTGCAGGCTATTAAAAAGTATTTGGAATGCACTACGATAAGGTGGATCTATATAACTGGCTAAACATATTCAGAGAGTCAGCACTAATGGCTCTACATCAAACTGGAGGGCAGAACCTAGCATGGTCCTGCAGGGATTTCTCTTAGGGTCAGTATTAGTCCACATTTTTATTAATGATGTGGAAAAGGGAATTGATGAGCTACTTATTACATTTATAGATGTCACAAAATTGGGAAGTTTGGCAAACACCTCAGAAAACAGAGCAAAACTACAATCTAATCTCAACAGATCGGGCTGAGGAAAGCAAGATGTTTAAGAGGGGAAATGTGAGGTACTGTATTTTAGGCAGAGGGAAATATACGGCATGCAAGTTGTGAGATTCATGGATTAAAGCACTGGAAAAGAAATTGGGTGTGGTCACTGACCACAAACTGAACAAGAGACAGAAGGTAGAAAGGCTAAGAGTTCTGGGTTGTGTCACAAAAAGCATTTTCTCAAATACTGTGAATCCCTTATTCTCCTCTACTTGAATTGGTCACATCGCACCTGAAAAACTATGTACAATTCAGGACATTATAGCAGGGTATTAATAAATTGGGAGGATAAATGTAATATATTCTAACAAATTGGGCAGCTCTCAAATAAAAATAAAAATATTAAAATTAAAATAATATACAAAATTTATTAAAACTATTAATACCAAACCAAATACCAAAAACACATGAAAACCAAAACCTGGTGCAAGTCAAGCTTCTGGTGTACTATCACCTCATTTTATTCCAGTGCTTGGGGGAAAAGCCAGGTTTTCAGTGCTTCATAGAAGGCTGGGAGATGGTGAGGACTTGTCAAATTTCAGGCAGAAGAATATTTTGTAGGGCAAGGACTGCCATGGACAAGCCACACTTCCTTGCTCTCATAAGATGGCAAAGTTTAAAGGAAGGGACTAGGAGCATGCCTACTCTATGTAACCTGGTAGGATGGGTAGCTGGCCTTAGGGAAAAGTGATTCCACAGATAACTTGGCCATGTACCATATAGAGCTTTAAACGTATGACTACCACCTTGAATTGCATCCAGAATGAAATTAGAAGTCAGTGCAACAGAGATATTACATGGTTAAACCTAGGGGCAACCATCACATTTATTATGTCGGTTTATATAGCCACCTCAAGATTGGGAGATGTGGAGAAACCTGGCCCATGGAATTGCCAAGAGTCGGACTCAACTGGATAACATCATCACCATCACCATCACCATCTAGCCACCTATCTCTTGTACTTCAGAACTGCTTCTTATACATAATGAATTGTTACAGAATTCATGCTTAGAGTCGCAGTTCAAAGCTGTTGTTCTTCATTAGTCAACTTAGTTTCTCAACCAAGTATAGGCATAATTACTTGGCTTCCCTGTGCTTTAATGAAACAATAAGCAACCTTGTGTCTCTGCCAGTTAGGATTACATCTGCCATCCACTTTAGATCTCTTGAAATAATAATTCTACATGTACTTTGAAAGGCAGATGTTTGAAATATACTTTCTAACAAGGAAGGTTTGATTTCATTGAATGAAATGTAAACAATGTGCTTTTGTGCATTTGATCTCAACTGACATTTTGGGGCTTCAATAATTAAAAAAGGATTTATTAAATCAGTGTATGATTAGTTTTCCCAAGTCCATATAAACATCACAGATTTTAAATTAATTATTACAATGAATACATATACATCTAGGCTTGATATTGCAATACTAAAATATTTGCCAGATTATATAACGCAGACATGTTTTCATGAGATGGCTGATTGAATCAATTTCTTTCTGTGTGAACTTCCATGTATCTGAGATGTCCAATCACCAATGACCCAATCTTTAAGACCTATCAATCATCTCAAAGGTAGGTGGATGATGACACCTATTTTTTCAGGGCCTCTCAAGGTATGTCTTTGTTTCAGAAGCATGTAGACAGATATAATGCTCCATCAAGGGTTGATTAACCTCCTCAAACTGTTTGAACAATTCTGTTCTATTAGTTTAGAGCAGGGGTCTTCAAACTTGACAGTGTAAACAGTGATGAACCTTTGGTTCATAGAGCTAGTTCTTGATGATACTGATCGGGATGACCCATTGCTCTAGACCAGTGTTTCTCAACCTTGGCAACTTTAAGACATGAGGACTTCAACTCCCAGAATTCCCCAGCTAGCCATGGTGGATGGAGAATTCTGAGTGGGAGTCCACACCATCTGAAAGTTGCTGAGATTGAAAAATACTGCTCTAATGCAATTTGTCTGGATGCAGTTTAAATATGGCTCTGTTCGTGAAACATCTAAACTCAGAACAATAAGCAAACCAAGTAATGATTGAATGTGTAGTGCTAGTTGTTATGGTTGGTAAGCTTTTGTTTATAGTTTAGCATAGGGTATGAGCATACCTATTGTGTCTTGCTCATTAATCATGGGAAAGCAAAAAGGGTGTGAAATTAATCAACTAACATCAGCGTTCTTTCCTGCTCTATTTGGAGATGCCAGAAATTCAGTATGGATTTTTCTGCAGAGAAATCATGTGCTATACAAGGTTGTCAATAATGTGTATAATATCTTTAACTTTCAACCTCAGTGGGCCTCCTAGGCAGCTTAGAAAAATACTGGTTATCATTAAAAAGAAATTAAAATGAAGTCAGCCTGTAAATGTAAGAGAAAATTCTCTTATTAGCCCACAAGAGGTCAATAGGAATAACATAACTTTGAGTTGCTGCCTTTGGAAGGATAAGAGGAAATAGTTCCTGGGGAAGATTTTTCAACATGCTCTAATAAAAATGCTCTGATTGCTGTCTTCCTAATTCCTGAAGGTATCTGGACAGGCTTATTTTAGCAAGTAAGCTTTTAGACCAGGGGTTTCCAACCTTAGCAACTTTAAGACTTGTGGACTTCAACTTCCAGAATTTCTCAGCCACCTTTGCTGGCTGAGGAATTCTGGGAATTGAAGTCCGCAAGTCTTAAAGTTGCCAAGATTGGAGACCCCTGTTTTAGATTACAGGTAGTCCTCACTTACTAGCTGCCTTGTTTACCTACTGTTCAAAGTTACAATGGTGTAAAAAATAAGCTTCGTGACTAGACCTCATATTTATGACAGTTACCACATCCTGCAGTCACGTGATCACCATTTGGGTCAGCAGTGGTTTCCTACCAGCGCTGCCACTGGTTTGGTGACAGCGCGCGTGTGCGCAGCTCAGGCAAGCCCCAGCTAAAGTACCTCTCAGCTGTTCTAGCAGGGAAATCCGCTCAGCCGCGTCATTTAGCTGAGCAAATAAAGGTAAAGGAAGAGCATGGGCGGGAGAGAGGACCCAAAAAAATGCCCAAATGCCAATTGTCAGAGCTACCGCTCACCAGCACTGCCGGCTCGCGCAATTAGGCACAAACTGGCAGAATACCACCACTGATTTGGGTGCTTCACAACTGTTGTGCATTTATGACTATCAGAGTGTTCTGCGGTCACATGATTGCTATTTGTGTGTTTCTCAACCTGTTTGCAACAAGCAGAGTTAATGGAGAATGTGGACATAAAATCTTAAGTTATGGTCACGTGATATTTGATATATATATTAAATACATTTAATTCTATTGCAATTTAAATTTCTCGACGAATCTAATATTGTTGTGTTCTATATAGAAAAAAAAATATTAGGGCTATATTGTATATATTTGATCATTATTCAGAAGTGCTTTGGAATTTATGCAAGTGTGAAGGTGGTCTCTGCCACATAGAAGCAACCTTATTTTTTATTTCTGTGTGAGCCTGAAAAGAAAGAGTGTTTTTAATGTGTTAATTCATTAAAGCAGCTATGTACTTACTACCATTATTTCGGTATTGCATCATTTAAAAGGTTTATGCCAAACCCCAACAAAATATGCTGCTACTTTAATAGTAGCAGTGATATGTTCATATAGATTCCAAAGCACATCTTATATATATAATTTTGGAAGAGTACATAGTTCTACTAAATATAGCAGCTTCAATCTGAAAAACATGTGACCACATGTGAACACCTTTTATGTGCTATTTCTCTGAACTGTAGGAGTACTGCAGGTGGTCTCTGTGTGGGCCAGAGATGAGGGAAATAATATAACATAATTCAATGTACTGATTATGTATTATATTTGATGTTACATTATTATTTGCAATGTAGCTTATTTCATGAAGTTCTTTCTGTAATATAATAGTCTATAAATTGAAGTAATGTACTGTTCTTTAACATTAAAATGAACCTATTTTTGCATATCCAAAGGTTAAATGAGGGCATACAAAAATGTATTAATTGTCTATGCTTAGATATTTCTAGTAGGAATACTTACAATAGTTTGATTACCCAATGATTCATAAATCTTTCAATCGCTATGTAGCAATTTCCATAAAGGAAATATTGGAAATCACTGTCATTTTTGTCAAGAATAGTTAATAAACACAATGACTCTGCTCATACAACATTCTGAGCCAAAACAAACAAATTGAATTTCAGCTTAACCTGATGGCCTTGATCACACATGCTATAACATGAATTGTTTGGATTTGACTTATCTATTGGTTCGTCATATTCTTGGTAATCTTTGTGATCAGAGTGGAGTGGGTGTGACTGATGGAGTTGGGCATTTATTGGCTGAATGCCCTTCCTGACATCTACATGGAGTTTGTAGCAGGTATTTTTTCCTTTGAGCCCTAGGAGAGAAACATCTCCGCTACGTAGGATTGAACTCTTAACCTTTCGAGTGACTGGTGAGCATCTTCACCACTAAGCCACAATGCCCTTCTATATCCAGGACTAAAATCATACCAAAAATAATTACTGTAATATTAATTCTCATTTCCCCTGGAATTCTCTGTAATTGGTGCAAAATTTTCCCTGTGGCACACTAGATGGCAGCTGTCCAAATGGCTTATCCAGAAATGATTTCGTCAGAAGAGAATTCACCTTTCAAAGCAATGGGTATAATTCCCTCCCTCAGAGAAGCATCAATATCTCTTCTATCACTTCATGTCTAGAAACCAGAGGTGTATTCTACCAGTTCGGCCCAGTTCGGATGAACCAGTAGTAAAAAAAATGCTACGTGTTTGGCCGAACTGGTATTTCCGACAATCAGCTGTGCTGCGCAATTTAGATTAGCTACAAAGCAGGAAATCATCGGATTTCTTGCTTTCTAGCTAATATAAATCACGTGACATAGCTGATTCCCCCCCCCTCGCTGTTGTACTGCTTCTTTTTTCAGCACTCAGGAGGCTTCCCTGAGGCAAAAAACAGAGTGCGTGGGGCGGGCCACGCAGCACCTCACACACACACTCTGTTTTTTGCCTCCTGGGCTTCAGGGAAGCCTCCTGGGAGCAAAAACGGGGCCCGTTTTTGCTCCCAGGAGATTTCCCTGAGGCCAAGGAGGCAAAAAACAGAGCCCGGAAGTGTGTATGCTGCAAAATGGAAAAAAAATAGCCATGCCCACCCAGTCATATGACCACCTGGCCACGCCCACCTGGCCACATCCACTTAGCCACGCCCACAGAACCAGTAGTAAAAAAAATTGTATCCCACCACTGCTAGAGACCTTGTGTACATCAAGGTGTGTGATAAAATTAGATTACAGAAAGGCCACTAGAGGACAGTCTCATCCAGTGCCTTCATCACCTATGCCAGTGGTGGCTAACCTTTTTGGTGCCAAGTGCCCAAATTATGCATGTGCAACCCCAAAATGCAATGTGAGTGCCCCCCTGTGCATGTGGGCCCTGTGCATCCATGTGCGCCTCCCGCGAATGCGCCCCTCGCCCATTTTTGGCTTTCAGGTTGGTGCAGGAGGCCTCCCAGGCTCAAAAATGCAATGCAAGTACCCCCTGCACATGCGCAGCAGAGATCTGAAAACAGCTGGCCAGAGGGAGATGTACACGCATGCACGGTGGAGCTGGGCTGGGTTGACAGCTGGCGTGCTCACAGAGAGGGCTCTGCGTGCCACCTGTGGCACGCGTGCCATAAGTTCGCCATCACGGACCTATGCATTCCATACCATAAGAAGGTTAGATCAGAGATGGTGTTCAGCAGGTTCTGACCAGTTCTGGAGAACCGATAGCGGAAATTTTGAGCAGTTCGGAGAACCAGCGGTAACCTTCCCCCAGGAGTGGTGAAAGAATGGAGATTTTACAATATCCTTTCCCTGGAGTGGGGTGGGAATGGAGATTTTACAGTATCCTTCCCCTGCCATGCCCACCAAGCCACGCCCACCAAGCCATGCCACACCCACAGAACCAGTAGTAAAAAAATTTGAATTCCACCACTGGGTTAGATGCCATGAAATCTCCATCAGTCATGTTATCAACGATATCCCCCAAATCAAGGTTCTTGGTAGCACTTTTTCTGACAAATAAATTTTAATAAAAGTCATATGTTTCACAGAATCAGTCAGAAGAGATTTTTCTTCTGACTTGGGGCTAAAAGAGATAACATGGCTGTGCTTCTACCACGATTCATTCAGTTAGCCCCATTGTCTGGTTTTGCCTAACGTATTGTGAACCTTTAGCTAATTCCATCAGTTGGGGGTCATACAACATGCTAATTAAAATACAACTAATACTCTAGGTCACTGTGTCATATGAACACAGCAGTCAATGAATAGCTTCACATTTTACCCAAAGCTTATAACGTGGATAGCTTTTTCTGTTTGGGATTTAGCATGTTGTATGCACTTAACCCATGTACTTCATTCATGAAGGCACAGCTAAACAAACATAATTTAGCACAAACTCAGTTTATATATTAGCTCTGTATATGGATGCCAAAACTTCATGGTCCAATTATATTTATGTAGCATGTTTATATTCTATTGTTTCATTCAGCCTTGGAATTATGGGCAGTATAGTCTCAATGCATCTGGAGGGCTGAACAATTTCAAGGGGACATAACGCCTGACTAGGCAGATTTTTTTTTGCCTGATGCAGCACAGTCCTTATCGTTTTTAATTTGTTTTATTACTCCTTCTCGCTATACATCAGTTTGTCAGGCAATGCCGTTTAGAAAGACTGTGGCAATTTTCCACAAAGAAGTGATGGAGACATTCTTTTCAAAGCTGCAGCATTCTGTACTGGAGCACAGAATACCTTTTCTCCAGCCTGATGCCTTCCATATGCGTTGGGTGTGCTAGCTAGTAAAACCAAAAGGGATTGAAGCATTTGAAAAATTCAGCAATCCAGAGGGTACCATACTGAGAAAGGATCATGCAGATGTTGTCCTGAACATCCAAATGCCTTAAATTGTCTCTTTTTCTTCAGGAGAAGGTTTAAAAAAAGGGTTCCTCGGCTACCTACTGTATATATTTTACCTACTTCAGAATTGGGAAGCACGTCTTCATTAGAAACTGTATAATTACTCACCCCATCAGCCATATTAGATTCTTCATTATTTTATAGTGTGGAATGACTATTCTATTGCCTGCAGTTATCAGAACAATTTGCCAGGTACTAAAAAGAAGCATGCTGAGTGTAGGAATTCAGCAAGCTGCTCAGACTCTGGCCATTATTGTTCCTAGCCAAGAAAATGTCCATCTTAATTGGCTGAAAGAAACCAGGACACTCACTAGCTCCATCAATGTTATTTTTAACAGCTGCTTTCTGCTGTGCCCCCAAATAGGGACCAATAGTTTTCTGACTTAGCCTCATAGACCGTTCTTCATTTGTATATCTCCATTACAGGTAGTTATGTATATTTTTCCATAATCTCACCCTGCAGTAAAAATCGCAGTTTCGTTGGGGTTCTCCGTATTCATTATACACATGGTGGGAAAACACATACAGAAGAGAAATGCACAATATTAGAATCTCAGAGAAGTGAGCCTGCTGTGCAAAGCATTATTCCCTATTTTAAATGTGCCAAATCTGAAACAGGCGTTCAAGGAAATTACAAAGTCATCCATTTCAGGGAGTTGTTTTGTTTGGCCATCAGGAAGATGTGCGGTTGTTTTTTTTTTCCAAAGATGGTTTAGAATGAAAACTCCTCCCTGGAAAGGAGCCATTTCGAATGCATCAAAACTCTTATCTGAACAGCTGTTAGCAGGTAATCTGAAGTAAAATGCAAATGCCGTAATGGCTTAAATTATGTGATTTTGTTCAATTGTAAATTTCTGTTTATTACAGAACTTTAAGAAAAAGCAATCATGGGGAAACTTGTAGCTATTATATTGAACATCTTTTAGTCTACCCCTCCCACTTTGAACAGATACGAACAATAAATCAGTAACACATGGGCTGGCTCTTTAGAAATGTCTAACTTGGTTGCTCAATTAATCCATTTCTAAATTTCACATAATATGTCAAATTATAAACTAACCAAGTATATGAGTTTGTTCAGAAATCTGGGCTAAAAAAGTCCAACAACCAGTGGTGAGTTCCTACCACTGTTACCGGTTCTACCGATTCACTGAGTGTGCACATGCACATGCTTGCCCACATGCGCTCCCCCTTCCGTGCATGCATGCACGCCAATTAGCTGACATAATATTATATGATGAGAGGGTCAGGGAGGCCTCTCTGATGATCTACGCATGTTTTTTAGCTACCGGTTTGACAGAACTGGCACTTTTTTGAACTAAAAAAGTGCCAGTTCGGCCGAACTGGTAGCTAAAAAACGTGTGCTGATCATCTGAGAGGACTCTTTGATCCTCTCAGCTGGTCAGTGCACTTTTTTTAGCTACCGATCAGCTGAGAGGATCAATGAGTCCTCTCAGATGATTGGCGTGCACATGCACAGTAGGCCCGTGCCGGTAGGCACGTGCATGCATGGAAGGGAGGGGAAAGTGCACACACGCGGGGGGCGGGTTTTAGCTATTGGTTCGGCCGAACCGGTAGCCATATTTTTTCTACTGGTTCACCCAAGTGGCAGTTTTTGCTGCTACCGTTTCAGCCAAACCAGTGCGAACCGGTCGAATACCACCTCTGGTGTGAACTTTATCTGAATGAGATGGCAGCAACCAATGATCTTCACAAAGCCTTTTTAGCTTTTTCAGTCAAATGTTCACTTAGGGAGCAGCTTATTAACAATCTGGTTGTTAGAATCGAATTTTGTTGCTAAATGAAGAGTTAGAATTAGATCCATAATCATGCTAAATCCTAATATGATTTGTCTGTCTTCATCTTCGTTGAATAAACCCAGCTTGTAGAGTTTTTTAATCAAAGTTTAGTGTGTTTTATAAATGCAACCAATAATCGTTTATTCAATAAATATTGATTCAAGTCAAATATAATTAGGCTACAGATGCTCTTCATTCTTTTGTTCATTTACTAGGTATCCAGGAAGGAGGCCCAGGTATGCTGATAAGAGACACTTATATCGACCTATAGATTGATAGCCTACTATCAATTCTCTTGCCTTTGAACAAAGACTTGATTTCCTTAAAATACACATTTATATATTAGGTTTACTAAAGTGCTTTGCACTCATTTCCTGTTTCTACACATGGATGGAGGCAGACAAAGAAGCAGAAAAGTTATAATGTGGAGTTTTAATTTCCGGTGGTCACAGTTTCCAGTGGGAATCATAAGTGATTTTTTTCCTCTTCCTACCCATAGATCTTTAATTAGAACAGATTTCCATGTTAACAGTACTGTATGCATTTTTATATACAGTGGGGCAAAAAAGTATTTAGTCAGCCACCAATTGTGCAAGTTCTCCCACTTAAAAAGATGAGAGA
>JAOYMU010000274.1:13275779-13288921 GCA_025802295.1 Psammodynastes pulverulentus
TTTTTTTGTCCGCGCATGCGCAGACAGTCGTGCTTCCGGTCACGACCAAATCGGGTTGCGACCGAAATCCTAGCACGCATTACGGTCGCGACCCGAGGTTCCACTGTATATAAAATGGTTCTAACAAATCATGTCATTCACAGATCAACAACTTGTTCAAAAACTAATAACGCTCAACAGATAAGGGAACAATCATGATACATTTCAATCTGGAATTTTTCTGCACCACTGAGAACTTGGTCCTGAAACCATAAAGGACAGACACAAGTATCTATATATTACTAAAGATATAGTTTCCATAACCTTATCATTTATCACTTGTTGCTTGCATGTATACTGGGAGCTTATGCACCAGAGACAAATTCCTTATGTATCTGATCACGTTTGGCCAGTAAAAAATTCTATTCTATTCTATTCTTTAACTGGACAAAGTGATATATCATAGGACAACAATTTTTGTATCAGGGTACTAATGGGCTGAATTACAGTGTGTATCCAAAGTCCAGGAACCATGACTTCCATGGAATCGAAATTGGGCAAATTTCATAAAACATTTTATGACATATTATCATGAAAGAGTTTGTGTCATAATACAAAATGTCATAAAACATTCCCTGTGCTGATCTTTGATTGCACTATACGGTTCATCATGAGTTCTTTTCAAGGCAGATATATCTCTGAATGTATCCCAGCTTTTACAGTGAAGGTAGAACATTAGAAGTTCTGTCATTGAGAAAGCTGCTAAGAAAATAACTCTGAAAGGATGACCTAAGCCCTAAGGGGTCACGGGTTGTCTAGTTTTAATTAAAGCCATTCGTGACGGACTGCAAAAGATGCATCAAATCAAATTGATCCCTAAAGCCTCTATATGTCTTACATAAAACTGCTGCACAATTTGAAAACCATGATGCTTTAGATATGCATTCAGTAATTTCTGGCTCTTAACAGTGGTTTACAGTGCAATGAAAGTAGCTTCCATATTAAAAAAACATGCATATATAGGACAGTCTGTATAAAATGATATAGGGCTAATTCTTACATATAGTAACTTGAGTTTTCTCTCTCCCTTACCACTTGATTCTTCCTGAGTCGTGTTTGATTTGCCCTCATGTCTTGATTGGGCATCTACCTTCGGTTTAGGTTTTAGGGAAGGAAAGAGTTTTAGCATCAGATCTGATGTAGGAGGCTCCGTTTCCTCATTAACAGTCGTATTTTGTTTCAGCAAAGCATCTCCTTTCTTCACCATGGCAATCTTCCTCTTTATTACTTTATCAGGAAAAGGAGTCTTAGAACAATCAGGAGTCAGAGGTACTTTAGAAAGCATATCCCCATCTGGAATTTGTGTACGCAGAGTGCTATTCTCAAAGTCAGTCCATGAGATTTCATCATCAAACTCAAATTTACTTCTGTCGCTACAGAACGCGCTTGGATATGCAGTATCTCTACATAGTTCATTAGACTGGCCACCGTCCTTTTCCTTTGAATCAGGACTCTTAGCGCTCTGTGTGCTCTCCATTTGTTCTCTGCACTCTGAAAATTCAGGACAGTCACTTTGGTTTTTCAAAGTGATCTTCTCAACTCTCTCACTTGCAGGTTTTATGGTAATCTCAAATTCTTCTTCACTTTCAGAAGTCATGTCACTGCTTTCATCAGATTTATCTTCATCTAATTCACTGTTTTTAGAATCTTGAAATTCAGTTGAGGAAGAAGTTTGAAGTGTTTCATAGTCAGCTGAGCTTCTATGAACCATGAATGGTTTTGGTACCTGGGAATTATCCTTGTGCCTTTCGTGATTAGATGCTTGGGAAACCCAATTTTTTCCATTTAGGTTAGTTGCAGCTGTGACATTTAGCACATTCATCTGCTCCTCCTGCAACCCTGATTTAATAGGAGTAGAAGACAGTCTATGCCCTGAGGAAATTTGCTGGCCTTCATCCAAGATCCTTATTATGAGTGAAGAGTTACTGGCAAAAGATACTTCATCAGCAGCCTGCTCTAAAAACAAAAATTCATCCAATTCCTTTTTTTCTTTTTCTTTTTCGGCTTCCCAATTTCCCAACTTCTTTTGGAAAGAAAGTTCAAAAGACAACTCTTGGTCTTTTTCACATGGATTTATAAGAAATTCCGACGGTGCTTCTTTTCCTGCTGGTAATTTGACATCAATTTCATGCAGCTTTGCAAATGGCATTACGTTTTCTTCATTCTTTTCTTTTTCTCCATTTATTTCTGATCTTAGAGAATTTCTCAGCACTTCCGGTTTCATTTCATTAGTATTTTGCCTTGCAGATAAAGAAATACCTTTTCCAGGGCAATTTTTGAGTCTTGTGGTCTTTCGAGCAGAAAAAGACAAATTCTTTTTTGTTTTAATATTCTGATTTACAAGTTTAGGCACAAAGTTGTCAGAATTTTTATTTGAAGAGGCAGTTTTCCGATGAAGCTGCAGTTTGTCTGCTTTAATTGTATTTTTAATTTCTAAGGGATCGGGCTGTAGAATTGTCTTACTTTCTTTTTGTTTAGCTACTATATATTTGGCATTGGTATATCTATTTAAGCCTTCCCCTCGTTTTAAAAACGGTTGTTTTGAAACTGGTTTCTGGAATGCTGCTTTTTCAGCAACCTAAAAAAAAAAAGCAATTTATATATATGTAAGAAATTACATCTGTTAATTTGTTATTATCAAACTAATCTGTTCAGATTCCAGATTTGCTAAAATCTGTACAATACCTACATGAAAAAATTATTCTCACATTATGAAACTGGTACATTTTGTATACTGTAACAATTAACCTTGAGATTTGCTTTTTCATTCAACCGCTGTTCTTCCAACCGCATCTGCTCTTCTAGATATTCTTCAAATGTTTGCTTTCTCTCTTGCATACTAGCAGCAATAGGCCTGTTTCAAGAGAATCAAAACATCACTATTAATTTTGTATATTTTTCTTGTTGTAATTTGTGAATTAAAAGAATTAAAATTGCTAAATCCTGCAGCACCATAACACTGTCCTAATGCACCCAATATACATGTCCCAGGATAATGTTGCAGGATCCAATCTGTGTCTAATGTGAAGTTCCCCGAGGATGGGCTCCAGCAGCAGTCTGAAAGCTCGGAAGAGTAAACGTCTGGTCCCAGTGACCAATCTAGATTGGATCCTGTACCCAAAGCTATTGCTTGTTTTAATACATTTTAATCTTTTGCCATTTATATGATGCTATTACTTCCCTCAACTACAAATCTACTATTAGTTAGGCCTTTCCTTCAGAAATAGATTTAACACACCAGCTTTGATTGATATATTAGCTCTGTTCTTTCCTGGACAAATGCAGCCTAGTTACAAGTATTCATGTGCTGGCCAGTTCAAACTTAGATTGCTACCATATACTTTATGAGCTACCTTATGCTTGGTTCAGAGATTGCAACTACAAACCGTCATAGCCAGATGACTAAGTGGAGCACTTGACCATATACTACCTACTGAAACAATGAGTTACTTATCTAGAGAATCAGTTATGCTGTACATCATTATTGCTGTTTTGATTGTAAATTGCTTTGAAATTCTGAAGCATAAGAAATGGTATGTTAATATATTAAATAATAACTAATAATATTTAGATCTTTTTTGCTCTCTTTTTAAAACCTGGTGTTACATTGACCACCTCCTACAATAGGCGTCCATTATATTATCTATTTTAATGAAAAAATGCAAGCGGAGATTATTCTTGCCCTGATATTTACTACACTGATAGTTTGAAATTTCAAAATGGATATAAGGATTCCGGAGTCACCTAGGAAATAGTCAAAATAGTAGTACTGAGCTTTTTAGTAATAGAATTAAATTTCTCCCCACCATTTTATAGACTAAATTTTAATAAGATTATTCTTCTGAAATTCTACTTTTTTAAAAGTTTTATATTCCTGCAGGTGTCTATAGAGATTCTCACTCATCCAGGTCATGGTTGTCCCAAAATTGCTTTTCAAAAGGCAATTGGACTTCCCTATTTTTTTCCTTGAAAATATTTTGCTGCTTGGTTTTTTTCATTGAAAGCATTTCACTTCTCATCCAAGCAGCTTTCTCAGTTCTGGCTGAATGCTGGGGAATAGAAGGGTTTACATTCTTAGTAGTGATCTGGTCATTAGTACTCTGAAAGTTGGTTGTTAGCTCTCTGAGATTTGTTGAAGCCATTTGGGGGTTTATCAATACCATCAGGATCACCTGCATCAGAGTGCAAATGGGTATGGACCTTCTTGGGACTGCTGAAAGACTGTGTTGTACTCAGAGAACTAATGACCAACCTTCACACTGCTAATGACCAGATGACTACTAAGGAATATAAGTCCCTTCCTGCCTCACTTCCATTCCCCAACATTCAGCCAGAATTGAAGAAGCTTCTTGGATGAGAAGTGAAATGTTTTCAACGAAAACACCAAGGAAGTCCAGCTGCAGCACCTTTGGGATTCCTGCAGATAGATCCACTGGAATTTTCTTCCAGAAAAATAATTTTGCTGTTGCCATTCTTTCAGCTTCAACTAAAATAAAATATAATCAAAATTAATAAGCTTAATTGCTTTTACATTTTTGTCAGCATTTGTAACACTGCACTTTTACTTTTTTACCTTTCCTCTTCATTAACAGCTTCTGAACACTTCCCTGCAGTCAGATTTTTAGAGGCATCCGTGTTCCTTTGATCTTCACAATCGCTGTCTCCTTCTATACTTCCTTGTAGACTTTGTTCTGGAGATTGTTTAGTTCTGCCTACAAAAGTAAAAGTCATGTACAGCTATTCCCCACTGTCTTTTTATGCACAAAAATATTTCTCGTGCAAGCTTTGTCAAGAAAGCAGTGAGGTTGCCCCTCTAGCCAAGATCTTGATTTTTCTCTCTTCTAGCTTTTGTTAAAATTAACTTTATTTTCCTTAGAAAAGAAATCAAACCACAGAAACAAGGTGAGGGACGTGTGACTTAGCAATAGATAATAAAATATACGTTGAAACAATATCAGAGGGCAAATGACAGGATCTAAAATTTTAAAATATCATAGCAGAATTTATTTAAAAGATTGTGAAACAAATTGAGAGCCAGTTTGATGTAGCAGTTAAGCCATCAGGCTAGAAACTGTCTTATAGCCAATTGGATAACCTTGGTCAAGTCATTTCTGAAAAACCTTACAAAAAAATTGTGCAGGCTTGTCCAGACAATCCCCAAGAATCAGACATGTCAAAGGGGAGAAAAAAAGAAATCAAGACTCTAAAAATATTTTTTCTATAAATTGCGGTAAACAACAATAATTTGGACTATTAGGTTTTACAAAAAGAATAACTCTTTCCCAAACTAAATCACAGGTAATTCTTCTAGTATATCCCAGCATCTGCCATCTTTTATACATCAATCTTTCATATGAAAAATCTAATAATGGAGGGTCTGTATTTTTCCACTATTATGCTATAGCCGCACTTGCAGCAACAATCATATATTGAACAGTTATGTTTTCAATTGTATGAGTTCTCTTCCTAAATAAAGACAGTAAACATATCTTGGGAGCATAACTAAATTTCCCAATATCCATACTATTAATCCCTCTAATCACTTCGGTCCAGAATCTTTGTACAACCTCACAGGACCACTGCACATGCATATAGGTACCTTTTGTTTTACCAAATTTCCAACATTTATTTGAACTTCTCCCAATTATTTTTAAATTTTCTATGGAGATATAATAATATTTAAATAGTGTTCTCTGATTTTTGCTGATCTAGAACATAATGTAGAATTCTTTTGTGTGTCTGTGATATTGATTCTTAAATCTGATTCCCACGTTTCTTTTGAGAAATGTCTGACCATTACTAACAGTATTTTATATAGTTTGGATATTAGACTTTTAGAAGGTTCTAACATAAGATTTTTAAATCTGTTAATGGTCATGATTCTATCCTATTATAGATTTTATTTTTAACAGATTCTCCCCCATTTTACCACTCAGCAGCCAATTAAAGCTCATGCATGACAGTTACTGCCTTAAAATATCTTCTGTATTAACATCATTGTCTCTACATATTACTGCATAGCCCTGCAAGGTTTCTGGAGAAAGTGCCATGATTCTTAATAGGCATTAATGAAAAAGGGGCCAGAACTAATTTTTCTCCACTATTTCCAAATCCTCAGAGAACAGTAAAAAAACTTGTTAATACATGTTGGATTTAACCACTTTTGAAGCATATACAGAAGAGTGCACAATCTCAACGATTTTCACCATACTCTTCAATCAAAGGATGTTAAATTTGGTTTACATAAGAACAAAAGAAATTGTCTGCTTCTATAATCTAACAGTGTAAGTGTTGTGGTCTGCCAGCGGCCTGCGGAGCTGGCAGCAGAGTCTGACAGCGAAGAGGTTGGGGAGGCTGAGGAAGGCTCAGGCGAGGGCTCTGCATCCGACGCAGAGATAGGGCCAGAGCCATCTGGGAGTTATGTACAGACTCCGGAGCCTCCAGACTCTAACATTAGCAAGGCAGAGGAACAGGCTCCTCCTGTTACCAGTGCGTGCATGCGCAGAGCCACCAGAAGGCAAGAACAGTTGGAATTGAAAGGGTTACCCGGGAGTAAGGCTTGGAAATGATTGGCCCCTCCCATAAGACATAAAAGGAGTCGCAAAGGCACAGAAGCTCTTTTGTCATTTATGTAAAATAGAAGGTCAACTGACTTCCTAAGACACATGTCTGTGAAGATGTGGAAAGCAGGATAGAAGATTGAATCTTCTATATAAATTCTCATGAGAAACTAATGAGAAAACCATGCCAAATTATTACCAAGGTAGAATGAGTAAATGAATTTGGGTTGAAAAAACAATAAAAATAAATAACATTCTGAGTAGCCCTGATTTGGAATCTATTTCCTAAAAAAGATAAAATGAATTATTATCGTAAATCTGAACACCTCTGAGGCCACAAGCTCACCATATCTCTCCATCTAGCTCCAACCAATATAGAGAAAGATATGGAAGCTATTTCCTTATGCTGAAATTTGTAAAGACTCTGAAATAAAGAAAAGATTCTCACTGAATTGAACTGTCAATGGAAAAACTAGAAAAAATTCCATTTTTTGCAAGATCGAGGGAAATACTGGTATCTCCCAATAAGAGAGAAAATCATAATCTCCAGTGGTAAACAAATTTCTATATCATGACATATATTAAATTAGTAACCCTAGGTTGGCCAGTATTAGACATACATGTATTTTTAGCTAGGATACAGGTTTGCTTTACCTGCAATAGTCTTTTGATCTTCAAGTTTCAATTCATTGTTTCCTTTCAAAGAAATGTCTAACGACTGCTTCTTATAAAAAGGGTCCGCAGAGTGATTTTTCTTCAATATTTGGTTGTTATTGAAATTTTGTAAATAATCTCTTTGGTCCACAGGAGAAGAAACATGAGATGCACTGTCCCAATCAGTGTTGCCTCTACTGGGACATAGTGGAAAATAAGGGACAGGAGACAAACAAACCGATCCAGCATAGTTCTGGGTTCCATCGTCTTTGGTTGCAGGAGAGCCTTTCATTTAAACACAAAATGGCAGATACTAAATTGATTTGTGGAAAACTGGGACATTCATCTTTTCCATTCCTTTCTCCATCTGCTATTTATTATCAAGGAAAGCCTGAAACACTCAATAATTTGCAATTTTACAGATACATATTTTGAACTAACTGTATAGAGAGGACAGAAGAATAAATCTGAAAATCTTGGGTTGAGAATTTTTTGCATTTTCATTCATGTGTCTCTTACTCTTATTTTTTAAAATATTTTCAAAAATACAAATGTACCATTTTCCTATAGTCAAAACTAATATTGGATCATGTGAATCATATTTATTTCAGGATTCTAAAACAGCTGTTATTTATTTGGATTTACAAAGGTTCATAAGTCTCCTCTTTTTACAACCTACTTAGTATGTAAAATGGGTGTCATATTTTCCACACCTATTTAAAAAGAAGATCTACAGGTACTTCTTGACTAATGACTGTTCATGTAAAGTTACAATGGCCTTGGAAAAAGTGACTTACGACCTGTACTTGCACTTACGACTGTTTCACCAACCCTGCAGCTTCATGATTGCAATTTGAGTGTTTGCAATTAGCTCACATTTATGACTGGTTGCACCTTCCTGCTATCAAATAATAATCACAATTTGCAATTTTTTTGCTGGCAAAAGAACAGCCATTAGAGATGTTGGGGCCATTTAACAGCCTTGTGATTCACTTAACAACATGTTTTTCTTTTAAAATTGTATCATAAAATCAGGTCCAACTCAAGTTACAATCATGCTTTACTAAAGAAATTCTGCTCCCAATTGTGGTCATAAGTCAAGGATTACCTGCACTGTGGTTTTTATAAGAAGGTATGTTTTAATAACATGAATTCTATGCATGAATTATAATTTGAACATTCACATTTCTAGAATTTATTATGTTTAGAATAGTAGCAGCTACAAAATCTCTAATCAAGATTTTGGAGAAGGATCATCGGATGCTTAAGCAATTATATAGTAAAAAGAGAATTATGTCACCTATTTATACACTAAAAAAGATGTCTGAAAAAAAGAGGTGTTAGCATCCATCTTCCAAAAATCTTTAGAAAGTTCATATATATCTCAATTTAGATGGCTATTGATTAGCTAGGCAGCAAGAAAAGTAGATTTTACCAGCTATCTCAAAACACATAAAAGCACATGTAAAATGAATGTCTACTAAAGATTTTAAAATTAGGTCACTACTCACTCACCTGTGTGTTCTTGCTGCTCAGCAACCAGGGAAAGTAAGTTTTGTTGCTCTTCCATTAATCTCTGAATTTGCTCCATTTGCTGCCTTCTTAGAAGTTCCTTCTTGTGGTGTTGCAGTTCTTTGAGCTTTTTGAGTATAATTAGGCAGGTTTATTCTTAGATCTTATGCATTGTACGAGGTACAATGACAATAAAGTGAACTAACGAACTAACTAATTAGACTAATTAGCTAATACAGTTAAGTGAAATGTTTTTCAGAAAACGAAGAATATACTTTAAAAGCATTTCTAGTATTGAAGGCTAAGCACAAGTACCACCTGACTCTTGCAATTTGTAAGGTAGATTCTAGCATTAAAACAGGTGTGAAAATATGGATTTGTTACTGGTTGATAAGTACCAGACTGAAATTCAAATGAAACTATAACATTTCTCCTCAGATTTGGCAAGAGTAGAGAAACCATAACAAAATATAAAAAAATGGGTTCGTGGAAGTTTCCCTAGCAAAAGGATAGAGCTATGTACCCAGTTTTCACAAGAATATTTTTAATATGTATGTCTAAAAAACATACATAGTCATCTTAAGTGTTTTTTACCTGCTCCAGCTTTTGTAAGAGTAATTCGGTGCAGCATCCTTCATCCAAATCATCTAATTGATCAGAACCAGGCTTAGTTTCAGTGGCGGTCCAATGAGCTGGGACCTCTTTAACCATTAATGTTTTCTCTTTGTTAGAAGCTGAAGTTGAAAAAAGTGTCTTGGAGGAATCCACTTTTTCTTCAAAAGAACTTTTAAGGTCCAGTGTTTGCTCTTTGTGCATAGTGTCTTCACTTGGAGAAATGCTACTTGATCTGTGTACCAAATTAACACCATTACCAGAAGAGACACTTTCAGTACTGATTGTTCTGGTGGTTTTCAAGCCAGGGAAAGCAGGATTGAGTATGACTCCAGCACGGGCAGCATTAGACATCCAGTGCGAAATCAAGTTTTCCTCCCAATTCAGATCTGTGGAGGTGGCCATCTGGAAAAGTAAAACAGTCCAACTGTAAATAATCTTGTCGCTGGAGAAGTTTGAGAAATCCAATGTCTCACTTTCAGTTCCTGAACATTTTTAAAAAAAAAACAAAACATAATTCACATAGTGCTTGACTTATGATGGCAATTGGGACTGGAATTTCTGTCACTAAGTGATGGGGATGTAAAGCATGATGGCAATTCCCTGTAGTCCCAATGGTCACCCTTAACTAAAACCCACAGTGGTTAGAAAAAGCAATTTCCATCCAACTTCCCATAATCAAAGTCAGTGGGAAATCTAGTAGGATGTTGCAAGTCCCAGGCCGACAGGTATAATATTAATAAATAATATTATTTTTCTGTGTCCAGAGCTCACATGAAACCCAAAAGTGATATAATGTTTGTGTGCAAATTCTTTGCTGTGTCAGTATTCAGCAAGAAATTATGCAAGTTATGCTTGGTAATTCTTGAGGTAGGATGTGGATCTGATGATTTATCTAAAAACTGCATGTGGATTCAGGATAACCTGCTCCATTATACAAAAAGAAGAAAAAGAGGAAGAAGCTTGCTAAAGGATCAGGATCATTACCACAACTGTTAGAGAAAAAAATAGGAAAAGACTAGTTCATATGCCGCAATTTTTAAATTAAGATGATGGACGTTATATAAATCCTTCTACTGCTAAGGCTGAATTATTTAGAGGATATTTATTCCCATATACTGGTAATTGTCTTCATCATAGATATGCTGATTATCAACACACAATTGTACTTTTTCTGTGTCTAGTCTGATGCTATCAAACAAATTACAATGCAGTTGAAGCAAGTGTCAATTTATTAGAGTTTAGGAGGAGTTAAAATATACTCATTCACCCAGGCATTTTAATGCTTTAGTTTAATTGTTTCATAAGCTACTTTCAACTTTTAGAGGAGCTTGAATAAAGGAATAGATCAATAGAATAAACAATTAAAAAGAAAAGAGCTGGCTTTTTCCCAAGCATTGGGAGAGAATTAGATGATGGCATGTTAACAATAATTGGCACCAGGTTTTGTTGTTTTAATGTTTCATGTTTTAACTGGTTGAGTTTTATAGTTTTAAAAATGATTTATGTATATTTTAAGTTTTGATCGGGAACAGGCTAGAATTGCCTGAAAGGTGACCAGCTACCAGTATATCAAACAACAAACGAATGAACAAAATACAGCCCATGGGCTTTAGAAATGACAGTTTTACTAGGGTCATATTCCTCTTGAGTAGATGTTTCACTAAATAGTGATGGAGAAAAGAGTAGTTAAATCCCAGGATCTTCCATTATGGATGCCACAGGGTTAATAGATTTGCTCCTCTTATTTTATATCTACAAGAAACCACTGACAGATCATTTGTTGACAAAAGTCAGGTATGATTTGTAAGCTAATAAGGATTTTCCTATGTGAATGAAAGCAGCCATGTAGTGCCTCCTGGTGGTTACTATAATTGAAAATATCACACAGTATAGTACACTGATCCCTCGCAAACAGGGATCTGAAGGCAGAATTACTTTGTGCATGAAGGCCTTCTGATAACCAAAGACCATCTTAATTCCGGACAGGCCATTGGCAAAAGTAGATTGTAACCCACAGTTCCTGCTGAAAAACCAGGTACTTTGCAGGGACCTTTACATAGACCTTTCTTAGATTAGGAAATCCTGATCAGTGTCCCTCATGCCCTGGTTACTCTGATTTGGACTATTGACTCCCCCTGAAGATTAATCCAAAGCTTCACTTGTCCAAAAGCAGCAATTTGGACATTTAGGGGTGTCGGTCAATTTGGCCCTTTTAACACTATTGTATTAAGATTAGATGCAATTTGAGGCAAGGATTCTCATCTATAAAGGCTGGACTACCTTGAGAATCACATATTCCCAGCAGTTTAGCTGTAATATGTTTTATAATTGGAAGACAGAGTATTTTCTGGGCCACTACAGCTAGAAAAAGTCATTTGTAAGAACTATCAAATAAGGCCTTCTCAGTCACTGTCCTTACCTTTCTCTTTGAAATTACATTCCCCAGAGGTCAGATTGGTTTTCAAAACCCAAGAGAGTTGGGGCCAAGCAAAACTTGTTTTTTCAGTGAACCTTCAAGATCTGATGTACTGTATACAAACAGAAGAAGTGTATGTATTTGAACTAGTTGTTCCCTAGTACTTGGGATAATTAAATTATATAATTTTTAAACTAAGTTTTAGTTCTATTACTTAAGTACGTAAGCTACTCATAATCATATAAACCAATAAAAATAAACAAGTACATGTATTAATTTTCAGCTTCTTGCACCATCTTTGACCAGACTAATAAGGGACAATTCTGAACTAATTTGGGCTGCTTCCTCTTTTGATGGAAATATAATTTGATGGAAATAAACGTAATTTGATGGACATATAAAAACAATAATTAAGTGACCAATGTTTTAAAAATCTGTTTATATTTGTGTTTTTTATTTGGCTACCAAATGTATTTATTTACAGCATCTTAATGCCACCCAATCTTTCAGTTCTAACTGGATTACAATTTTTTAAAAATTATTAAAAATCTATAAAACATATACTAAAATCATATATGAGAATCTCACATGATAAATAGACAAGTAATCCATGGCCTGTTGGTGTAAGACAGCAGTTACTGTTTTTGCATTTCACAATTACCTTGACAGAATTCAACAGAACCTTGTTCCACATTCTGATTTAGGCAGCTTTCATAAACTAAAAATATTTTCTGTGTTGGTTCTGATATTTTTTATTTATCAATCTCTAGAGTTTGCAGTGTCTTTCCCCCCTTTTTATTTATGTTGTTATAAACCTTGTTAATTGTTAGGTATCATTTTAATAGTTATATTTATATAATTAAAGATAATTAACATTCTATTATTTAGATAGTTTAGAGAATTGAGAAAAGAGAAGAAAAAGAAAAGCATTTTATTAACTTTACAGTTTAGGATGTCAATGTTACAAGCATAAAAATTATTTGCCTTTCTCATCAAAAGTTGAGTAAAGCATTGGGAAAAAACCTACAACTCATATGAAAGTATTTGTTCTATAATGTTTTGATCTTAAACTAATTACTTAACAGTAAAAAACAGTACTATTGTACTGGTTTTTCTTAATATGTGCCATCAAGTCGTTTTTGACTCTTAACAACTAGATATTCGTCATCAGGACCTATCCTTAACCTACTCTGTCAAGTCTCCCAAATGGTGCATTCCAGTGGTGAAATCTTAGTACCTCCGAAGACCTCCCGAGAGGTACTAGGGCCGATGTGAATGAGTTCTCGGAGCCCGTATAAACCCATGCCCCAATCCCACCTCCTGGACCCGGTCACCGGTCACTCGCT
>JAOYMU010000274.1:13464700-13478743 GCA_025802295.1 Psammodynastes pulverulentus
CTAATTAGGCTGTGCTGAAGCCAAAAGTGAAACTGAAAGTCTGTTTCTGCTTGCTGCAATGGAGGCAAATTGCTGGGGGGCAGAAGCTGAGGTAAGATATTTTTTTTTGTTTTCCTCTCCCAAAAGTTAAGTGCATCTTATAGTCCGAAAAATAGGGTAACTGAAATCAGCTATTTTATTCAGGAAGCCATAAAAAAACCCAACAATTTAACTTGTATGTAGCTTTGTATTTAAAATTAGCTTCACGTTTCTGGTAACATTTGTCATTTTCACATAGACTATTGACACCAAATGAATATATTTATGCAGAAATCAAGCATAAGTCTACTGGAGATCCTGAATATCTAAGAAAAGGTTTTATATTTATTCGACTCTTATTCAACTAATCCTCTTCAAAAGTTGAGTGAATGCCAGGCAACATAAAAAGTTTCATAGAAAGTCTTCTGACTTATGGTACATGTAAAAATAAAACTCATCTTCACATTTGACTTATTTTTTAAGGAAGTTATTTGTTTCAAAATAAAACTTTGATTCTCACTTGAGAATTTATGCTGTACTTCTGTCAGAAGGAATAGTTAAACAGACCTGAATGGTTTTGTGCAACATGTGCGAACTGGTTAGTCTATCTTGCTCTTTTCTAAGAGATAAGAATTATAAGTAATTATTCATTCTTAAAGTGATTCTGGCTTAATAGAAAAGGAATAAAGCAGAATTCCTAGTTCTCATATAAAGATAAATAAAACTCCAGGCAGATGTGAACAAAAATCAATATAACTATATAGCACCAGAATCTATAAACAGTTGGTTCTTGCCTTATAACCACTTCTTTAATGGTAGTTTGGAGCCACAATAGTGCTGAAAAAATGACTTACAACACTTCCTTGAAGCTTTAACCATTGAACCACCCTCACGGCCACATGATTCAATTATCTTGGCAGCTAGCTTGCATACACTCTCACTCATACACATACACTCTCACAACCTGTAGTAGTAGTTAATTTATTTGCTAATATGAGCTCTAGTTTTAAAAAAGGTAGTCTCAACACTCATTACTGAGTGAGATGGATCTATAAATTTAATAAATAACATTTTTAGTCTTTAAGGCACCACAAATTGCCTTTAATTTCAATTAGACAAGGATCAGGTGATAGAAGAAAAATTTCTGCCTATAACTGAAGAGTTGTAATTTCCCTGTTGAAATTGGGCAAGATTCTGCTGTTTCATTCTTATAGGTCAGGGGTCAACAACCTTAAACACTCAAAAAGCCACAAAAGTCCTAACTGGAAGCTCTGTTCAATTCTGGAGCCAGAAGTCCGGTTCCTGCACCATAGAATTTCCTAGCGCGGTGTCCTTTTTCCTCTACCTGTCCTAACCGAAAGCCCTATCAGTTGTGGAGCCTACCTGGAAACCCACCCCTTGCCATAGACTCTTCCTGGTGCGCTGTGCTTCCCCCCCCCAAACCAGAAGCTCCTCTCAAAATTGTGGTGTCAACCAGTGACAGAGCTGCAGCAGAGGAATGAAAGAGCCACATGCGGCTCCAGAGCTGTGGGTTGCTGACCCCTGTTATAGGTACTATGGATAAGCAGAACGTTTAGTGCATAGAGCAGCTGTTTTCAGATTGTCTTGCCCAAACTGAAATGTGCTTTTTAGAAGTTTTGATCCATACGGATCAAAATTAAACAAGGAATTAAACAAGGCTGTTCTTTTCCAGATATGACCCTAACTATGATTTTGGGAGTTGGGGTTTAGAGCAGAAAAAGTAAATTATGAACAAAACACAATGATTGATGTAGGAATAAACTGATAGGCTGTGTCATGCCTAGAGATGGGAAGGTCTGGAAAAAAATTCGGAAAAATTGAGGAACAACAGGGTTTTTTCTGTCCATCCCCCCCTCCCCAATTTTTCTGTTTTTTTCCCCCCCGGCATTCCCATCTTTAGCCATGCCTGAATACAAAGATACTGACTGAAGAGAAAGGGAGAGTGTTGGGAAGATGAACAGGTGAACTGGAACATGAGTCATGTGGAGAGGAGGAGGATGAGGCACTCCAACCGTGCCTTACTTGCCTTATGAGACCTCTCCAGATATTTTTCTGTCAAGACAATAATCAAAATGGGTTTTGATTGTGCAGAAGTTCAAAATGTATGTTTTGGATATGAAGCAAAAATACATTTTGCAAGTCCATTTTGCATTTCATGAAGCCATATTGAGATCTGCCAAGATCATCGCAGTAAGAAAAGGCATACTAGGTGTGAAGAAAGTAGGGAGGAAGCAATGTGCATAATTCTTCTTCTGTAAAACCCTCTAGGATACCCCAGATTTTGTTTTAACTAAAACCAGAAGAACCAAACATTCTGAGTTTTGCTTTGACTAATCAAGAACACTTCAGCAGAACTTCCAGGAAACTTGTTTGTTTCATATTCAGAAAAAAAAAACTTTTCAAGTCTGTTAGGTAAATAAACTTGAGAGGTGGTGACTGGTCAGAGATCACCCAGAGAATTGCAAGGATAAGTAGGAACTTAAAAATGAGGTTTATTTTTTACAATAGTTGGTCTATTAGCTGAAACTAGCTATTTCTAGAGCAACATACAAATGTTCGTGTTATAAGCACCCTCCAATTTTGATTATCTTACTGTAATTATGAACATATAGTCATATATTTATGAACATACTTTTGCAAACTTTGATTTGAGTATACTCCTGTTTAAAGTCACCAGACAGCATGGTAATTACATGTAAAAATATTAATGGTCCCACTGCTCTTTGAACAGAAATTCACGAATAAGTCAAGTGATTTGGTCACTCCATTTGAAGGGTTTGTAGCGTGAGGCATCTCCTTTTAAGATGTAATAAACATTATTTGTTTTTGTTCCAATGTCTGCTCAAATCAGTTGAATGTTTGTGAATTCATGTCATTTATATTCATTTATATATTCACTTGTTTATGAAATGTGCCAATCAATAGGACTCTAGGCAGTTTACAATAAATAATAAAATACAATAATTATAGAATGATACAAAAGAGTTAGAGCAATACTTGAGCTGGTATAGGTTAAGCAAAATAGTTTCTCAACTAGCCTCGAGTTTGAGACTAAATTTATATTTAGTTTATTTACCTTTTTTTTTTGACTAAAGCAATGCTAAAACTCAAGAGTCCACTAGAGTCAGGAACAGTCAATCACAAAACAGCAATATAGGAAAGTTAACGTTTGGTAGATCTAAAGGCAAAGCCCACAAAAATGTTCAGTTCATTGATATATTACCACAAGTGCATATTTTCTGTCAACAGGCAATACTGTTCACACCTAATGGGCTAGCAATGTAAGCATATTAGCCATATTACAATTGTATTGTAGAAACTAAAAGTACATACATTTCAAATAATTTGAATTGATATGTCCAACGAAGATGAGTTAAGGCTAACTAAATTGCAAATGATGTCTTTTTATTCCTACAGGGTTATTTAATCAGCTGATACCAGGGAAGGTGACTGGGTCAAAATCCTGCAATATTAACAGGGATTAGTTAGAAGATGGATAGATCCTTTGTATATGAACTCTGTCATCTGTGGGCTGCATGCTTGCCCATCCGGGATCCTTCCAGGCCCCCTACCAGCACAATGGGATGGCTTTGGGAGGTAACCAGTGACACTTTGAAAAACGAGGGCATTGCTAGCCTTGAAGGAACATGTGTTACCTCTCAGTATGAACATCCTTTACTCAGTCTCCAATCTCTTGTTCATATGTTTGAGTATAATTAGAGAAATAGCTATATAAGAATATATTTTGGTAGGGAATCAGCTATAGAATATTTTGAAGAAAAAAGATTATCTAGATCCTTTTCAGTCAAGGTCTACACCAGACAGACAGAAAACAGCACCAGTTATTCTTGGGTATCACCTGTCTCAGAATCTGGATATAGTACACAACATTTGGGTCTATTGTGTGCAGCCGTTAAGTGAATCCAGTTTCCCCATTGACTTTGCTGGTTGAAAGCTGGCTGGGAAGGTTGCAAATGGTGATCACATGACCTTGGAGCCACTACTGTCGTAAACAGGCCAGTTGCCAAGCACCCAACTTTTTGATCATATAACGGGGATGCTGTGATGGTCCTATGTGCAAGGGCTGGTCAGTGTACTTTTTTACTGCCATTATAACTTGGATCGCTAAACAAATTGTTGTAAGTCAAGCACTACCTGTATTGCGTGCTGACTCAGTCCAAAAAAGGGATCTTGTTCTGCTTTTTATGATGCATCAGAACATTGGGCTTACCTTAAGGTGTTGCCTTTTCCAAAAGGAGTCAGCGCAGCTTGTTTAGATAATGAAGAGAACTGAGGATAACGGGCATTTTTGGTTGCAGCCCAGTGGTACATCTTGATGCAGAAATACATTTGGGCCCTTCTGGCTTTTAGGAAGCTTCTAAAATCAGCTTTTTATGGAGCGTTCAGTGCAGTTGGAACCTAATGGAAAAGAGAGATAGCAAGTGGAATGAAGAGCCAGTGACTGGACTGGTTTTTTGTGAATCCTCTCTGGACAAGGAGAAGACTTGACTGTCCAAGTGCTCCAGATGGTTTCTCCGCATGAGGATACTGCAAGAGAGCAGTCTATTGCAGATTTAGATCTCAGGGAGATGAGGGAATGCCATGTTACCTCAAACTATGATTGGTGCCTTTATGGATCAGAGTTTGCATACTTCTTTTCCTAATTACTTTTAGAAAGTGCTTGTTGCTGCTTTTCAGCTAAAATCTTTGGAACAATATGTTTCATAGCATAAGTGAGTTTCCTTCAATCCTTAAGGTTTAAAAAATATCTCTTTTAGAGTAAATGGCAAAAATGTGGTTGGAAAATTGCTTTTGAAAAGTTACAGGTGGACTAAAGGTCCAGATGGTTTGAAATAAGATTTCAAAATTAATTATAAGAATCTTTCATGTAGGAAAATGTTGTTTGGAGAGAACCTGAAGGTACTAAAGATTACAATTGAAGGAAGAACACTTAAATTTTGCCCATTACTTCCAAATGGAATTCCAAATATGTCTGCCATTAGAGACTGTTTTTAAAGGACTTTATGGAACAAGTTTTACCAAACAAGACTCAGACTGATTGGAAGGGGATTTTAAAATGAGAGGTCATGGTGACATGGAAAAAAATTCTATGCTTCACATCGAAAAGATACTAGCTGATGTCTTCGTTCTATATTTATTTTAATTACTAACAACCCCAAAAGAGTGGTCTGGATACGTTTTCCAAATTGAAATTAACAAAAGATACTTATTAAAATTTTTGAAGAATTTATGAGAACGGATAAAGAAAAAATGAAATCAAGTTCTAGGACATTATTGAAGGTTGAAGATTAAAAAGATCAAGATTCTAAAAAGTAAAAACATAAAGTTGGTTTATTTGATCAAATAAATACGTTACCTCAGGTAATCTTTAAGGGGCTTTTGCTGATCAGGACTGAATGACAAGATTTTTAAGGAGTTGTTTTTAGATAAGAGATGAGATGTGGGAAGAAGAAACCAATTGTATTTTAAGAGGTGATGTTATTAAAATTATACGTGTGATGAAGGGGAACACATATATTTTTATTTACTATTTATTGCCTTAATTTTTCTGTCTTCTATTTTTCTTTCTATTTCTTTTTTGTACTTTACATTTTAATTTTTCTTAGTTTGTATTTTTATCTGTCCTATTACAATGTTTAATAAAACTGTTTTTTGAAAAGATTCTTGTATACCACCCAAAATCATGAGACTGAAGAGGTATAAAAATAATGTTAAATAAATTGAAAGTTGAGAGATGGCCTTCAGCCATTTTTTGCCAATCGTCCAAAATAAACGAAGAAACACTTGTATGTATAAATGTACTGGGCACTAAAATGATCTTATAGGTAAAATATGGGAGGCAAGTATAAGCATACATATAAAATTCACATTTTAGGGTTAGCACATTAACTTGATTATGTGCCACAGAATTTGTACCTACCGGTATAATGGCTGATGTGTTTAAGTAAAGTAGTTTGGCAAAATATGTGCATTGGTAGTAATTGCCTTTTGGGTAAGAATGGGTTATGGATGCTTTTTTAACTGATACTGCTGCTGTCATTCCATTCTGATGAATGGAAGGTAGCCCAGTTGGAATTTGAAATATCTCATGTTCCCAGTTCTATCATATATGAATCTTCAGATATGTTTGGAAATATCACTTGTTTCATGTTTTGTAGGTAGGATAGTAGCAATGTAGTCTAGATACAGTGTTGCTGTTTTTTAGATTTGTATAGATGTTTTCAGCCTGTGGATGTTGGCGGATTTTTTTTAAAACCTGATCATGAATTACTGAAGAAGCTTGTTGAAATATATGAAACTAAATACTAAGATTTTTACAAATTGTCACTATGTCATTGTAACCTAAAATTATAATATAATATAATAATGTATTAAAGTTGTAAGCTGTCCAACTCCCAATGACTCCTTGTGTGTCTCTATAGAACAAAAATATACTAAAGAGTAACTTCATTGGCTTACTTAATCTTATATAGAATTGCATTAAGATGGATAGAGTGAAAGTAATTGGTACCAAACAGTATAAAATACTTTCTTTGCTGCTGCTTTAATATTAACATACTTTCCCGTGAAGAGAGCTAAACATGAATCTTGCAACTTGGTTTAGTTTTGAAAGGATATGAACAAGGGGGCAGGCAAGTGAATATTACTGGTAGCAGAAATATTTTTTACTGTTTCAAATAGTTCATTTGCGTTTGAGATATAGGAACTGTTTGTACGTTGAACATCTTCAGACTAAACATGGACAGTTTTGTGTTTTTTAAATAGAAATATTTTGAATAGTGGAACTTTAGTATATGGTAGGGAAATAATAGATAAAAATAAGGCCATAATCTAAGCTGCAAAATATTTTACTATAATTTCTTCAGTTTTTTTTAAACAGTAGCTTAGAATACTGCATAAAACTTAACAGGGCTAATTTAGATGAACCATTTTCTTAATATTTATGGCCTGAGCAAATGTACCTTTTCTTTTGCTACTAGATCTTTAAAAATATGCAGATGTTGGCTAACATGAAGTTTCAAAAGCTATTTTTTAAGTTCAAAGGAAAGTAAAAAAAAAATCCACATTGTAATTTTTGTCGATGATAACATATTAATGAGGAAAATAAAATGTGATCATGTGACTTTTTAAAGGAAGATAGTACTGTATCTACTTTGGGAAATGTTGCTTGCAATGGGAAATATATTGATGTAATATTTTATGACATTTACTGAGATTCTGCTGGAGGTGAACTTGACTGTACCGTTCATCTCAACAGCCAACTTGCTTTTGAATTGTTTTTAAGGATTTGAAAATCCTTACAATTGAAGGATTTTGGCTGAAATTTGAATTACTTTATTGTCCCTTTCATGGCAAATTTGCATTCTCAATATTTATTAAATCTATTTCAGGATGCTTATTTTCAAAAAAAGATTTCCAGCTTGTCTAGAGAAGTGAGCAAATTCCCAGGACCAAAAAGACGTTGGAAAACTTTATCTTTACAAATTACTGGATGTTTTTGAATAGGTAAGTATTTGGATTTGAAATACAAATATTTTTTTAAATACTAACTGCTTCAAGCAATCAATTGAATGGTGGGGAAATTAAAGATAAAATAGTAATAAGAAAGTTTGAACATAAAAAGCTTATTGTAGCTTATAGAAATAGTTCAAAGAGCTTAGTTGCTTATGCTAACCAGAGTAAGAATTAAACACTTCCCAACTGGGAGGTAAAATAATTTATTCAGAATTTCAGTTTCTATCGATTTTGTGCAATTAGGGTAGGGGAAATATGTCAAGCTTATTACAATTCTAAATGTATTTGAACTATAATATTTCACTTTTCTTTAACATTTCTTTACATTATATTTCAAATGCTATAAGTTAAAGTAGGAATTGTCATGTCTGGGCTGCAAAAATACAGATAACTAGGTAGTAAGAGTGAGACTTTTCATCCTTTTACTGCTATCTAGTAGATATCTAAATTTGGCTTGTCTTGATATGGTATATTTTATGTGAAAGAAAGCCACAATTTTAAAAACGTTTGCTTATTATGACTTGCCTGATTGCTGATTTGTACAGAAATTATTTTATTAGATTATAAGTAGCTTAATGGAACCCAGTTTGATATAGTAATTAAATTTACTGGACTAGAACTGGGAGACTATGTGTTCTGGTCCTTAGCATGAAACCATTAAGGAGTATCTTAGAACACTAGTCATTCTCTCTCAGCCATTGGAAGAAAAAAAGTAGTAAACGACTTTTGAAAATATTGCTAAGAAAACTGCATATCTCTGTGGTTGCCAGGAGTCAAGATTGACACAAAACTAGATAGGTAGATGATGGGTGGATGGATGGATGGATGGACGGACTGACCAATCTTTATCAATTCAAGATTTTGTTGGCAAAAGTAGATTTGGACCCATACAAACCCTAAATTTGATTTGATTAGATTTCATTTAAATACATACAATATAATCCATTGGTTGTGGCAGGAATAGCAGACCAGCTTTTTGCCCAAACCTGATGTCATGGGTGAGAGAGATGACTGTCCCAAAGTCACCCATCTGCCCAGCCTAAGGTGGGATTGCAACTCAAAGTCTCCTGGTTTCTACCTGATGTCTTAACTACTGGAACAAACTGGCTCTTCTCCAGTATTTTTAATTATTTCATTTCATTGATGAAAAGGTGAAAATTTGGTGAACATTTTGAAGAAGCTCCATGTATCATATCCCAAAATTGAGGGGGGGGCACTTGTGGCCTAGAACTTCATATTTAATTTAAGAGAAACAAAAGCTACTTAGTTTTGATTGTAACATGGGACTGGGAATTCACTTTCACTATCTTAAAAAGTCTTGGTTTGTTCTTGGCTCTTAGATTCCAATTTGTGCTTTGTTTCAGAAAAACAGTTCGGTTCCTGGGTTACAATGAACAACAGAAGTTGCTTTTTTAATTGAGTCCTGCTTTGCAAGAGGAGATGATAGAGCATTGGGCTTTGTCTTTCAATAGAATATTGCTTTGTTTTATATAGAACATATTTAAATAAATGTGTAAAAGAAAGATGGTACTTTGAAAAATAATTTAAAAATAATCAGATGATGATATAGTGAAACTGCTTTCTCTTTTTGTGACAGTTTTTCTGGAAGGCCAGAAGGTAGCTGAAAATTGGCGTTGTCTGAACCTACGTCTGGTTTATAAGGGCTTATCACAATGGCAACTGGCCTAGCCAATGTAGGAAGCTCTTTTGGAGGTCCATCTAATTCTCTGGTGTCTAGATCTAAGTTCCAGAGTACCTCCATAGAAGATGATGATGATGTTGTGTTTGTTGAACCTGTACAACCTCCACAAATCTCTACACCATTAATAACAGACCACAGAAATGTTTTTAATTCATCCAGTAATGAAGAGCAACATGGAAATGACCCTAAAATATCAGCTCCGTCAAAAGACATGAGCGCTCCGAAGGGAAGTATAACTGAGACTATTATTATTGATGATGAAGAAGACATTGAAACAAATCAGGGACAAGAGAGAAATGATTCCAGTTTCAATGAAAGAAGATTTCCAGAGGGTAAAAACAGAACCAATGAAATGGAATTCTCAACATCCAGTTTTTCAAGAAGTAAGGTAAATGCAGGAATAGGTAATAGTGGTATAACCACAGAACCAGACTCTGAAATTCAAATAGCTAATGTTACTACATTAGAAAGAGGTATGAGCTCTGTGAGTGTTGGCCGTTTAGAAAATACTGAAGGGCGTGACATGAACTTAATGATAACACATGTAACATCACTACAGAATACCAACTTGGGAGATGTATCTAACGGACTGCAGTCAAGTAATTTTGGTGTTAATATACAAACATACACCCCATCTTTAACTTCACAGACCAAGACTGGTGTAGGACCTTTCAATCCCGGTAGAATGAACGTAGCTGGTGATGTCTTTCAGAACGGAGAATCTGCAACTCATCATAATCCAGGTAGGTTACACCTTTATGTATATTTTTATCCTAAGACTTGAAAATTCTCATAAAGCCAATTATATTCTATGTCCTTTTGAAACTATTTTGATGCAGTTTTATAAAATTACATTGTACTTTGCTTGAAAAGTTAATTTAAATCACACTTTTATAATGAAAATGCTTTAAACAGGTAACATTTTATTGAGTACAATTATCTGGAACTTTGGGGCCTTTAAATGAATTCCTATCTTTCGGGGCTGATCAGCAAATTAAATATCTTGAGTATTGTGGATTCCATTATAATAAGGCAACCATGAGGATGCAGATAGGTGTTCCAATTTATGTTATATAATATTATATGTTAAATATTGGAACAACCTATTTTTCAAAGCATCTGAAGATCAGACGAGGAACAATGGATGGAAACTGATCAAGGAGAGATTGAAATAAGGAGAAATTTTCAGATAGTGAGAACAATCAACTAATGGAACAGCTTGCCTTCAGAAGTTGTGAGAGCTTCATTACTAGATGCTTTCAAGAAGAGACTGGACAGCCATTTGTCAGAAATGGTATAGGGTCTCCTGCTTGAGCTAGATGACCTACAAGTCCCTTCCAACTCTGTTATTCTAAGTCTTCTAAGAATGTACATTGTGCAGAAAGAGAAAGTGTGAAATTAAAAGTAATTCAGTATAGAATCTTAAGAAAAAATTAGATGGCTCTCAGTTGTAAAACAGAAAATCATTTAAGCTTCTAAAAGCTTGAGAGAGATAAACTTCTGAGAAATTGATTTAACAGGAGAAGAACTGAAGCTGAACACTGCACACTAAATCCTGTATTTACCTTCCCAAAGCATAAAAATAATGATGTATTTATTTATTTTATTTCTTTATTAAATTTGTTTGCCAATCATTTTGCCTGTCTTACAAAAACATACTCAAGACAAACATTACCACGTGCTCATGGAATAGCAAAACCATTTTCTGCTTCCCAAGGGAGCACTTCCCAATACTTTCCCTCCCTCTCATCCCAAGATATGCTCAGTGCTCCTACCCACCATTTTTGTGCTTTTACTGGCAATTCTCATTAGAAACTGTCTGGCATTCTTAAGAATGAAAGATTGCATTGGAGTCTGGCAATATGTTTTGCAAACTTCTTTTTTTAGTTGAGTAATTTGAAGTATAATCAATAACTTATGTAGGCTATCTACTGTAAGATTAAGCTGAATATTCTCAGCATTCTTTCCATTTGAATAAGCATTAAATATATTTGGGGAAAATCTCAAGGCATACGTTCATTAACAAACGTAAAATGAAACCAAATGTTTACATATAAAACAGTGACAGTGGCAATCATAGAGATTTGCTGAGCTCCAATAGCTTAACATGCAGTAGGATTGAGCAGTGAGAATTAGAGAATGCGCTCACTCAAATCAATCACCATTGAATTACTATGCAATGGTAGCACAGTATATTGTGATACTTTGTAGTTTTATTTTTTAGTCGTACTTTTAGACAATTGTCAGGCTATATACAAATTTAATAATTTATTTGCATTATTTATAAGCCACAGTTTAATAACATTTCTTACTATTTATTACAAAAATACTCTATATGGAAAGCCAAAAAAATTATTCTTAAATGTATATGCTGCCCCTTCTGACACTGGGTAGTTTACAGATAAAACATTTTAAAACAAAGAACAATGAAAAAAAGAAGCAAGACAAAACAACGATGGCAAGAAAAAGAAAGGAAGAAGAGTCATTCCGTCCTAAAGCTTGAAGAGCCAGATCTTTAAGACCCTTTGAAAAAGCAGTATTGCCAGTTCAAATTTGGGGGAAGGAGGCTCATTTCAGATATTTTATTTTGTTAAAACAAAGTCTATTTATAAGGCAAGCTTTTATGTCATTTATCTGACATCTATAGCTTCATTTTGTGATAAGTATATGATTGAAAATATTTGGTTGAAAAAGAGGAAACCAGTGGTGCTAGAAAAAAGAATGTTAGCTTAAGAAAGAGTATTTAACTGTTCATAGCTATTGGGTTTTGATGTGCTTCCTAAAAATTTCTACATTCCTTTGTGAGAGCTACATGTATTTAGATATAATTAAATGTATGTTAAATGCCTGCCATGTATCTGATTCTTTTCTGAAATATATTGAATCCCAGCTAGCATATTGATATGAAGTGGTGTATTAACCATTAAGCAGACTAAGCATGCGCCTAGGGCACCAGGCCCAAAGGGGGCACCACAAAGTTGAGAAAGAAAAAAGCTTGGCTTTGTACAGTATGTACAGAGGAGGAGGGCACCAAGATTTGTCAGTGCTTAAGGCACCAGTGAGCCTTAATCCGCCATTGTAATATGAATTTCCCTGCTCTGTATCATAACAATAATTTACCTTTATTGTTATCTGTTAGCATTCTCTCTTCTCTGGGGTTAATATCAGGCCTGGTTTTATACAGCAAGATTAGAATCCATATCATACAACTACAGATTGTAAAACTTCACTTGTCTCAAAAGAACAAAGATCCAAGGAAAAAGAAAATTGGAACTTCCTACCAGAATTAAAAATACAAAATAAAAATAAAGCATTGGAGCACTTCTCAAAACTCTGGAAATAATAGTGTCATGTTTTGATGACTCTGCACCTATAGTAGTTGTAGCTACATTTTCAAAGAAGCTATTGATAATGCTTTGATTAGGGTTGCTTTGTAGACCCTAATAGTACACTTACACGGTTGCAATGAAGATTGCAGCTAATTTTTGAGCTTGATGCTGTTCTCCATCAGGGGATGAAGGTCATATACTTCAATGCATTTCCCATCAGTAGGATCTCCGCTTTGAGTGTCACAGTTCTGAGCCCTGTACTGCAAGGGAAGAGACCAAACACAATCACCTTTAATTGGTAACAAGAGTCTTGGCACGGAGTGAAACGAATTGAAGTTAGTGCTTCAGCTTTCCGTCCTCCCGCCCTCCTGCCCTGCCCCTTGCAGGGAATTCCTCTTCCATTCATAGCCGCCATTGTTCCGCCCATGGGTTCCATCGCTGCTGCTTCCTGGTTTGCCATTACGTCCTCGCCCACACCCTCCGTGAGTCTTTCCCACCCCTTCCGTGACTTCTCTTCCCCCCTCCCGCGTGTGGCAACTCCAAGATGGCGCTCAGTACCTCTGGCCTCAGTAGTTGCTGTTTCAGAGGTTGACATTGAGCAAACATTTGCCACTTTCCTCTGCTGTGCGCTTCCTCATTTTCAGTATGATGGAAATAAACACGAAGAAAGTATTATAAGGTCAGAATAATGAAGATGCCAGGAATTATTGGAGATAGATACTGGATGTTAAGTTTTGCATGTGCACAAAATAGAGACCTCAGCGTTCCAAAGATAAAAGTAACCTTGAAAGCTAGAGATTGGAGTTGTGGATATGGTTAATAAAAAGGATATGTATCAATAGACAGTGTGCACACAACAAAACTCCACCAATTGAAATGTTTTGCTAAATGTTTCAAGTTGGTTGTGTTCTGTTGGAACAAAACTCAGAACAGCTCAAGTGTTCTGTCAGAACAGCTGGAAATGTTTTGAGTCTCTTGGTTATCAATGAGAACTTCAGATCAGCTTCCATTCAATAGTTTCTTATCTCAGATAGGTAAGATGCAGTAGTTTATGTAAGTGTTGCCTATTAACCTGATTATAAAAAAAAATACGTCAACAATGTGATAGTAAAATATTTTTGGAATATTACAATGAATTCCCTAAGAGAAAATAAATTTGTTGTCATCAACTTTATCCAAAAAGTCTCCAATCAAAAGAAGAGAGGCCTTTTAAATTACTTCACATTTTTTACCCATATTCTTTGGGTATATTTATTTATTTGGTAAATTTATATGCCATCCATCTGATTATGAAACGTAAATATATAGGCCAAAGAGAACAGTTAAACACTTACCGTATTTATTCGAGTATAACGCGCAAACGTGTATAACGCGCACCCCTAATTTTCGATTAAAAATCGGTATAAAATTGATATACCAGTATATCAATAAAAATAT
>JAOYMU010000274.1:13478843-13495365 GCA_025802295.1 Psammodynastes pulverulentus
TTTGAAAAAATCATATTTTATTTTTCCAATTAAGAAGGGTTCGATGAATGCACATATGAAACTGGTGGGGTTCAGTATCTCCAAAAAAGTTAAGAACCGCTGTGTTAGAGGGAAGCCCAACAAAAGAAATTTTCATTTTCTTGATACTTTTGCTTGCATATACTAATAGCTGATAGTTACAAAAATAAAAAAGGAGGTATTGATGGTTTTTAACTACATGAGTAACATTATGTGAGAGCATACAGAGTGTACATGCGTATATCAACAACTAAAAAAAACTCCCAAGAAAATCAAGATTCTTTATATATGTACCATCTCAATGGTAATAACAATACTGTGTTACCTGCCTACAAAATACTTGGCTAAATTCAAAGTTGATGGGACTCAGTTATCGAGTCACATAAATGAGAATGAAATTAACATGTTATATCTGAACTGCAGTTGCAGAGATATAAAAAAATGTTCCTCAAGTCAAAAAGTATTCCCTAAAGCAGGTAGCTTTTGAATAACAATCATAGAAAGAATGTTCAAGTTAAAATAAAAGTAACAATAATTTGATTTGTAGTTTAAAATCTTCTGCTACTCGAGGTAAGTATTCATTACTTGTATATAATAGATACAGAATGTAAACAATATTAAGATTTTTGCAGATACTGAATTATTCCTATACAGCTTTGTAAAATATGGTAAGACAATAGGGGAGTAGACCAACTTGAAACTTCTTGGGAAATTGACAGCCCTTATTTCAATAATTGAAATTAAAATGTAAGGCTTTCTCCTTTTTCTTAAACTAAGGTTTGGAGAATGCTTGTTTTACATGACCAATAAATGTTGCCCTTATTTTCTCAGGCCATTGTCAAAAGTAATCTCATTGTTTAACTTGCTTTGTAGTGTCGTTAAATTTGGACAAAAATCTTACATAGGAACAATTCCTATTTAAATTTTTTTTGAAATGTTTGTTTAAACATTAATATGCTCAAAGTTACTATGGTTTATAATCTTTTGCAATTTCTGTATTTTTTTAAAAAATAGGGCTATATAGAAATTATTGCAGTTAAGTTCAATGTTAACAACAGTTAAACAATTTCTGTAGTTTTTACCTGCACTAGCAATGCAATACTGTGCTTTACTGTCAGATTAATGCCAACATATTGCCATTGTAAACTTCCTAAAGCTGTTTACTCAACTTCCAGTTTCTTCATTTTGTATTTTTTTAAGATTCCTGGATATCTCAGTCAGCTTCATTTCCAAGAAATCAGAAGCAACCAGGTGTAGATTCCCTATCTCCTGTGGCATCTCTTCCCAAACAAGTCTTCCAACCACCTGCACAACAGCAACCTTCAAAGCAGGTTAAAGTTACATGTGCTAATTGCAAAAAGCCTTTGCAAAAGGGCCAGACTGCATATCAGAGGAAAGGATCTGTTCATCTTTTTTGTTCTACTACTTGCCTTTCATCATTTTCACATAAACCAGCTCCAAAGAAACTCTGTGTTATGTGCAAAAAGTAAGGATATTTCTTGATCACATTTGTTAAAACTATAGTCCTGTTAATTGTTCTAATAACTTCATGAAATCCATTTTATTATTTTAAGAGACAAATGAGATACTTTTCTTCATGTTCTTTCATCAGTTGTTTGCATAATAATATAGTCCTGGGCAAATATTAAGAATTATTAAGAAGAGCAGGCTAAGTTAAGTTTGGTAAGGGTAAAGGTAAAGGTTCCCCTCGCACATATGTGCTAGTCATTCCTGACTCTCGGGGGTGGTGCTCATCTCCATTTTAAAGCCAAAGAGCCAGTGCTGTCCGAAGACGTCTCTTGTATTTTTTATGTGCTTTCGAACTGCTAGGTTGGCAGAAGCTGGGACAAATAACAGGAACTCATCCCATTATGCAGCACTAGGGATTCAAACCGCTGAACTGCCGACCTTTCGATCGACAAGCTCAACTTCTTAGCCACTATGTCCCTTAAGTTTGTTATTGGCTAGTAATAAGATACTATAATTGTTATTGTCTGTTCTGACATTTGGTGGCAATTAAAATTAATACTGAATGTAGACATGGCTCTAATTTATAGGTGCATAAGCTAAATTTTAAAAAATAAAAAGTCATATTTTCTAAATGGAAATTGGTTTGCATAATGATTGAAGTAGCCCAGGTTTTTCTGTGATAAATGTCTACAGTAAACTAGTCATATTGGAAGTTATTTGTTTTATTTTATTTCTATAGCTACCTCTATCAATAAGTGATATATTAAGATTTTTTCATATTTAAAATTCTGCTTTTTTGTAATAATTATATCCATGATACATTCAGATTTTTTTTAAAAAAAAAGACTAAATGGTTATAGAAAGTTGAACTTCATACAAGCTTATAGCTGTTCAGTCTTTGATCTTTATTTAATACATGTAAATAGAAAAGCAAGATCTTTTGATTTTTGGTGTTTGTCAGCAATAAATAGGAAAAGCATAAAGGAATAATTTTGTTTGTAGTGGCATTTATTAGGTCATCATTTTTATCTCTTAATTTATCTCCTTCCATCATTGTTTTCTGGTTACTAATTAAAGATAATAAACATAATATTACTTGTAAAACATTGTGAAATGAAAAACTGGCTGAAAGAACACATTCCTTTTCCAATGTCTCTATCTAAAAAGCAATATCTTTTTTTATGTCAGTCATCGACATTCCCAGTGTATCACTTAAAGAGCTGGTAATTTAAAGAGTTGGTAACAAAACATACCAAACTATCTCATTGACAAGTCATTCCTTTTTGCATATACATATATCAAACCATGATTAATAGCATAAAAGGGGATAAATAGGGATTGGAGGAAAAAGGTTGTTGGGTTTATATCTTGTTACACCAGTACAAGAAGATAAACCTGTTAAAAGCTTCATAAAAACAGGATGGTAGAAATTACTTAGTCTTTGACCAATTATATTTGTTTTCCTCTGTGTCACTTTTTTTCTACCATTAAAAATAGAAACGGACTCTTGTTAAGATATTATCCTACCTTCAGGTGAGATTGAGTATTACATTCATAATGATCTGATAGGCCAGGTCTTTTTTAAAGAACTCAGATTTCTGAGAATAAAAAACATACATTGATCGCTAAAGTACTGAATAATTTTGTTTTTCAGAGACATAACAACAATGAAAGGAACCATTGTTGCTCAGGTTGATTCAAGTGAATCTTTCCAGGAGTTTTGCAGTACATCATGTCTGTCTTTCTATGAAGACAAACAGAATCCCTCAAAAGGAATCTTAAATAAGTCAAGATGCACTATCTGTGGTAAACTAACTGAGGTTTGTTTGCTATTTTTTACTGATTACCCTCCCCCCCCATCCATTTTATTTGAGTTGCTTAAGAAACTATTGATATAATTATATCTTTGTTTAGAGAAAAACAGTGGATTGTTTAGTTAAGGCTCCCTGCTAACTGTAGATTACATTTTATTTGATGTATCACATTTCGTCTCTTGACATACTCATACTAAGTAGAAGACATAAAAGTTCTATAGTTGAATGAGTAAAGCACCATATTGGCCTTTGGTGATTCTCCTGTAGACATCTACTAAGCTTTCCCCTTCAGATTTGTTTTTAAAATGTTTAAATATTTCTTAATTGGAACATTTGAGCATGCAGTCCCAGCATCTGGCGCATATGTGCACACACAAACTCACTCACTGTATTCTCCTGTATCTGCAAGAATGCGTAGTCTATTTTTCAGAGGGAGGAAAATCAATTGTACCAAAGCTGTGCTAATTGCCTGCTGTCCAAAGAAAATAAACTGTTGTGGAGTAGGACTATTAGGACAAGCAGAGGTTGCGAAAGACAAAATTAGCTTTATGTTTGAACATTGAAATTTAAGGTGGTGGTGTTTTTTAAAAATACCCTCACTTTCATTAACATCTGTGAACATTATTAATTGATTTTATGTAATTTTGTGTAATTTATAAATGCATTGTCACGACTTACATTTTTTAAACCAATAATTACACATATGTTTATTTTCTGTAGTGACTGAATATAGTGATGATAAAGCAGCATGTCCTTTGCCATTATAATCTTTATAACAGAAGGCCATAGAACTGTGTGCTACCTCCATTTTTAAAATAAGGACTTTTTCTAAATTGTTACATAAGGTATTTTCTATACAGCTAAAGTGCCTAACATCTATATTTTAAGTGGCAGTGCAAGCTTCTGTTTCTGAAATGGCAGGTTCCAAGATTGCTTAAACAATTAATCTAAAGTTATGCTTAAATTTTTGCTTTTAGATACGCCATGAAGTTAGCTTTAAAAACATGACTCATAAGTTATGTAGTGATCACTGCTTCAATCGATACCGAATGGCAAATGGTTTAATCATGAATTGTTGTGAGCATTGTGGAGAATACCTTCCAAGTAAAGGTGCAGCAAACAATATTCTTATGGTTGATGGAGAGCCGAAAAGATTCTGTTGCCAAAGCTGTGTTAGTGAATATAAACAGGTAACTTCTACACTTATTTTTATGTAACACTATTGTAAAATCTTCAATTAAATTGTATCATTACAGTCAAGAGTTGTGCTTTTTGTTATTAATTTAGAAGCATGTTTGCTAAAGAATGAAGGCAAAATAAGAATATGTTGTGACTCTATTGATTGGAGTAGTATTTCCATAAGTTCTTTTCACTTGGATTTGTAAAATACTGTTTTGCTTTTTACAGTAAAACTATGTTCTATAGCATTCTGTTATTCACAGTAAATGAGGTTTCATTTTTTTATCATAACCTAGAAGATATGTGCTTCATTTTAGAAAGTCCCAGTTGTTTTGAAATGAATTTTAGAAAAAAATTACCCTACAAGTTTTGTCTGCCTGCACAAGTGTCTCACCAAGGATCTTGAAAGAGAAACAGTAGTTGACTTTTGCTAGATGCAATTATTATTTTGAATGTGTCCCTCTTTCTATGGATAGTTCACTTCTAATTATGAAGCTAAATTGCCACAACTAAATTTCTACAGCAGGGTCTCTTTAGACAACATAATCCATAATTTCCAACAATATAGGTTCACTTATACTCTTAGTGTTTTTGTTTTCTCAGGTTTAGGGCGATATATTTCTGTTTTTACATCTCTAGGGGGGAAAATTAGTATCTGTAGCCTGAAGTTATTCCATCCAGTTTTTCCTGCTTCCCTGTATCCCAGTTCTTTCCAAAGTATTTTTGGATCTTCAGAAGATTGTTCTCTGGAAGCACAGATTCTTGGAGGTCAGGAAAGTTTCTGTAACAGAAACTTCCTTGTGCATTGAGTGTAACCTTTGAACTTTAGGCTAGTATAATGTTTTTTTCAAGATACTTTTTAGAAGATCCTATTTTAAATGAGGGATTTTCTATTTTTTTTAATGAAAACTTATCTAGTCTTCTAAAGATACATTATAGTGAGTGAAAATACCCTAGAATTTCTGTTTTAATTTATCCTGTTCGAAATGTTGAGATGCTGCTTATATTTTTGATAATATGCAACCAGCACTTTTAGAAACATAACACAGGCCTTGTTGTTTTATTATACAGCAAAACAAAAGGGGCAAAATAGGTTATCCAAGATACTAAAAATGATAGGCATACAGAGAAGCCACGGAGAAACTTGGAGAAGCCTTGAATAAGATTTCATGAAGGAACCCAAAAGATACAAGAATAACATGCATTGCAGAAATTCCAAGTGAACATGAAATGTGGTTAAAAGATAACTCTGTATCTCAGTTTATTGTGACTTGTACATTTTTTTCACCTGTATAGATACTTCATGCTATTTTACCATATTATCCCATATGTTTTCAGAAGAGTGAGGTCATTTGATGTGTATAGAGACCATTCTAAATTAGTATTTGAATCCTTGATTTTTTTTTTAACATTGGGATCTATATTTGGAAGTTATATGGGATAGAATAACACATAAAACAGTTTAAATATGTAAGTGATAGTGGGAGGAATGATTTCAGTATCCGTAAAATGGAAAGATAATAAATCATTGCATTCAGTTGTCATTAAGCACTGTTATAGTAACTTTTTTCTGGTGCTTTTTGACTTCAGTGGATAATATATTTGACCATTACAATGCAGTAGGGTTGTATGTTTTATAGTGAAATGTAGTAGGCTTACTTTCCTTTATGTTGCTTATTCTCAGAAGCAATTCTAATGAGTAAATTTTCTATATTTCACTGTAAGCAACTGTTGGATCTTATCATAAGAGAATTTCCATTGCAGTTAATATTTAGACATATAGTTGATTTTATATGCTTCTGACATGCCCCAGTGAAAGAAGCGAGCATTATAGTGTATGAATAATATTTTGTGGAGATACTTATATTATTTTATCTCTCTATACATGAAAATCTGTTAGCTTCAAATAACTTAGTTTAGAATCATTTAATAAATCAGTGACTCTTTAGGCTAAACTTAAATTATCTTTATGTAGGATGTAGGATAAAATTTTAGTACCCTTAGATGTAGTATTTTGCATAAGAGCTTTAATAGCTGAAATTTTATATAAAAATGTTAATTGCATAGGTGTTTGATTTAAAACTCAACGTATCATTAGTTACAGTTAAGAACATTGTTTAAAAATGTTTAAATATTGAAAGGTTTTCAATCTAATAGAATAACAGAGTGCAATTACAGGGCTATATGATTGCTTCAAAAATTTGGGCTTTATCTTGAAAATTAGTTGAAATATCTCCTAAATACAGTAAGCTATAAAAATGCTGATTTTGCCTTTTGCTTTTATAAAAGTTGTATTAAATAGCTGCACAAATATTTGATATTTATGTAGTAAGAAAAAATAGAACTGATACTCACGATATTTGTTCCTACTTAATATTTGTTAATAAATACATTTTTACAAATTACTTTTTTTTGAAGTAATTGCTTGAGTTCCAACTCACTTTGGTCTTGTTCAGTTTCATTCTTTTTAGCTTTAAGAATAGCTTTCCAAAATACTGTTCTAGATTGTTTGTTCTTTTTTGGACTGTCAGGTTTTCTTGTATTATGATTGCCATGTGAGAAAAGTGCCCACATGTTTGCAAATTAAAGCATACTTCATTCTGCATTTGACATGGTTATACAGGAATGTATGAGAAGTAAGGACAGCACTGCTTTTTAGCCAGTGGGATTGTACACACTACATATCATTGACCATTTTCTCAATGACACCATAGAGTTGTAGACCAAATAAGGCATTTCTCTGTTTTTCCGTGAAGCCATACTGAACTGCCAAAAGGAATTAAGTTTTAATTTAATTCTTTTGAGAAATGACCCTTAACATTTAGTATGGTCTCAAGGACCATCTTTACAGGCATCAGTCCACAAAGAGGAATGTAAAGTGAGACATTTAATAGGCCACCCAGTTTAGAAATGTGCATTCTGATAGTTGGTTGATTCCAGTTTTTGAGGGAGTGCTTCCCCCCCCCCCCTTTGTCGCAGTTATTGTTCACTGAATAAATGAGGATATCAACTTTAATTTAAGAATTTGGAAAGGGAAATAATTACTTACGGGTAGTCCTCACTTAATATTGGCAATTTGGGCCAGAATTTCCATTACTAAGTGATGTAGTTGTAGGCGCAATATCATCTGATGACATTCAATCATCATGGATCATTAAGCAAGGACATTGCCATTTGCAATTTCTGGCCATTGACTTGCAGGACGCAGGCAAAGAAGGTTGCAAATGGCAGTATGTGACTATGGGATGCTTCAACATCATACAAGTAGTCCTTGACTTACAACAGCTCATTTAGTGACTGTTTGAAGTTACAACGGCCCTGAAAAAAATGATTTATGATCGTTTTTCACACTTAAAACTATTGCGGCATATCCATGGTCATGATCAAAATTTGGATGCTTGGCAACTGACTCATTTAAGATGGTTGCAGTGTCCTGAGGTCATGTGATGACCTTTTGCAACCTTCTTGCAAGCAAAGTCAATGGGGAAGCCAGATTCATCTAACAACCTTGTTACTAATTTAAGAACTGCAGTGATTCACTTAACAACTGTGGCAAGAAAGGTAGTAAAAATGGACAAAATTCACTTAACAAATATTTCACTCAGCAACAGAAATTTTGGACTCAATTGTGATTGTAAATTGGAGAACTACCTGTAATTGCAAGCCAAGTACCTAGTGCCAGGATCATAATCAAATGATGACAGGGACAAAAACAGCGATCATGAGTACACAGACAGGTTGGAGGTACCACTTGTTCTCTGCAATTATAAGTTTGAATGGTTTCTGAATGAGTGGGTATTAAGTGAGGACCAGCTGAAAATGTGTGATAACTTTTATGTTATAAGATTATCTGCTTTATATAGTTTAACGAATGTCGTATTTGAAATTGAGACATTAAATCCTGGATTGTGGTTTATTTTTAAAATGAACGTCTAAAGTTGCTATAGTAACAAATACATGTAAATGAAATTGCAAAGATTTATTTAAAATTTAATTATTATCTATTTAAAAGATAATGCTGTTATTTTAATAAATTGAAATAATACATAGAACTCCCATCTATTATACCAGGAACTCAGTTAGCCATGTATTTTTATCTGAATTGATTATAGTGAAGCCAAAATGGCACCAAAAATATTGGTTAATGTTAGGGTTAAATGTTTTATTTAAGACAAGATTTGAGTAGACAGAAAAAAAAATCGGCAGGTGTATGTTTGGTTACTTTGTCCTATTTTATCAGTGAAGTTAGACTTATTAAGTATCCTTCCTATGAACAGTTTTAAAGTCCAGGAGAAAATCTAGGAATCTTTCAGAAAAGCAATATAGGCCCACTTACTTTTCTAGGTTTTAATATTGGATGCTGTACGGAGTGAATTCCCTTAAAAATTGTGCTCAGTTCCTTTTCTTTTTGTTTTTTAGGACATTTTTCTTAGTCAGGTTTTGTTTAAATTATTTAGTGGTTACGTTTAACAATTTAATTACTCAATTTTTTTAGAAACATGCTGTACTGTAGTACTTTTACAGTAAGCATCCTTGGAGTGCTTCTACCGCAGAGAGAATAAAACTGGTAAAAGTTTGTCTGTCTGTTAATCTTTCCAATATTAAAACGGATAAACTTTGGGATGGAGGAAAAAAAGAAATGTGGAAATGATATTGAAACATTTTTTTAGCCATATTTATTTTATTCATTATTTGAATTTTGTAGTTCCTGCAAAACTTCTGGAGTATGATAGTACCCTATGTTTTAGTATGACAAGTCTTTAGCAACAATGGGCAATATAGTGAGTATGCATGTCTGCTTAAATATATTTTCATAATTCAGGAAACATATTTTACATAATACTTCGATGCATAAGTTATATATGTGAATAAAGGCATTATAGATTTGAGAACATAGTCATTTGTTGGGAAGCTGATGAGTTACTGGTGCAACTTGGAATGAAATATATATTTTATTGTTTACATAATGAAGTGTTCATGATCCTTGTAAAACAAATACTAATACCAATAAAAATTTGAGGAAATGTTGATGTGAACATTTTTTTCCACTGTCGGAAAAGACGTTGAAAAATAATAGAAAAANNNTAGAAACAAAAATAGATTTTTAAACAAAAAAATTGTTTAAACAAAAAATATGGTAATATTTTGCATAATTTGATTTGATCCTAAAATCATCATGTTGGTATATTAAATTGATTTATGATTAAATGTATGCTTGGATAAATCAAAGTATCAGATATAAAGAGTTATATTATGATTTATTAGAATTTAGATGGTGCTTGATCTTGTTTAATCTTCCAATATTGACTGGAGTTAGAACTGGTTAGATAAAAGATCTGGATAGGTCTTTATCTTTTAGCATATATATATATATATATATATCAGAACTCATCATCTTTCAAATAAGTATACAATACTTTTGGAGATCTGAAAGGTAAATTTGGAACCAGGAAGAGTTCTTTCCAATACTTAAATTTCTAATCAGGAACAGATGACTTTTATAAAGGTAAACAAAAGAGTTGATAAAAATTCAGAAAATGCTGTAAAGAAGAACAGTAAATACTCTTCTATAAATGGCAATGTTTCCTTAAGGATGAATTACCTTGCTTTTTAAAGTACAATTATAAATACAATAATATTTATGTTGTGATACTGATATCATTTGAGAAGGGGTAAAAGTCTACTATTCTTGTTCTGAAACATTTTATTCAGAATTATAAAAGAATGTATCATTCCTGTTCTTCTGACAATAACTACGCTATCAGGAAAAGAAATACCATAATTTTTCTGGTTCCCTGGCACCTTCACATTTTTATGCTTCAAACAGCCCATGAACCATAAATGGGAAATGACTATTACATAAACTGCTAGGTAGGTCATAATTATATATATATTATTTGTAGTTTTTGGCTGCTGCTTCTAGCTTACCTGCTTGCTTTCTCTTCTTGATAGTTCTTATTTTCTTTGCTGCTGTTTTGATGTTTGCACAAATCTGTCTTGCTTTCGGAGGGGCAAGGAAGAGTAGATGGCAAGTGTGAAGCAATGAAACTGACTTGGATTTTGAGCAAAGGAATGTGTACCATAGAAAAATCTGAAAGAATATTCAAATATATTTGATATACTCTAATGAATACTGTGTATTCACAAAATATTCAGCCCCCTTCATTTTTGTCAGTTTTGTTATGCTGCAGCCTGATTCCACAGTTGTTGAAATTCATTTTTTCCTCATTAATCTACAACTCAGTACCCCATAATGAGAAAGTGAAAACAGAAGTTAAGAAATGTCTGTAAATTTATTTTTTAAAAATGAAATATCATATTGGCATAAGTAGTCAGACCCTTCACTCAGTACTTTTTTGAAGCATTTTTGGCAGCAATTACAGCCTCAAGTCTTTTTGGGTATGACACGAAAAGATTTCCACACCTGGATTGAGGGATTTTCTGCCATTCTTCCTTGCAAATCCTCTTAAGCTCAGTCAGGTCGGGTGGTGACTGTCGGTGGACGGCTATTTTCAGGCCCTTCCAGAGATGTCCAATAAGGTTCAAGTCACAGTCTGAGAGTCCTTCGGGTGCTTTTTTGCAAACTCCAAGCGGAGTTTTGACAGGAAAGATTTCTGTCTAGCCACTATGCCACAAAGCCCAGATCGGTGGAGGGCTGTCCCATCTCCACACAGGATCTCTGGAGCTCAATCAGAGTGACCATTGAGTTCTTGGTCACCTTTCTTACTAAGGCCCTTCTCCCCCGATTGCTCAGTTTGACCAGGCAACTAGCTCTTGGAAGAGTCCTGGTTGTGCCAAACTTCTTTCATTTGAGAATTATAGAAGGCACTGTGCTCTTAGGAACTTCAGTGCAGCAGAAATGTTATTGTAGCCTTCCACAGATCTGTGCCTTGCAATAATCTGGTCTCTGAGCTCTGCAGGCAGTTCCTTTGACCTCATGGCTTTTGCTCTGCTACGATATGCATTGTCAGCTGCAAGGCCTTCTATAGAAAGGTATGTGTCACTCCAAATCATTTCCAATCAGTTTGATTTGCCACAGGTAGACTTCAATCAAGGTGTAGAAACATGTCGCAACAATCAAGAAAACTCACCTGAGCAAAATTTCGAGTGTTCTTGCCCAGGGTCTGAATACTTACGTTAATATGATATTTCAGTTTTTTCTTTTTAATAAATTTACAGACATTTCTAAAATTCTGTTTCACTTTGTCATTATGGGGTAATGACTGAAGGGGTTCTGAATACTTTCTGAACGCACTGTAGGTAACACTCATTTTTATAATCACATGATAATTCATATTTACTTTATAAAAATGTATCATTGAGGTAATTGTTTCACAAGGGGAATATAGTGAATAAATCACAGGTTATACAGCAAAAATTGAGCAAGAAATTTAATTTGTGTATTAAGATTTTAAATATAGATGGTCAAATCTTGGTAGTAAGTGGACTTGTAAGGAATGTATGTTCGCTGAAAGAAGGAAGTGGCTTCTTTAAGAAAGAATATGGTTTTGCCATTTTTTTATATGCAAGGGAGAATTGGTTATATCAAGGAAGACATAACAGAATGGAATGGGAATGAAATACTTCTTAAAAACTGTACCTGGTGAAAAAAGAATTAGGATCAAGAATGATTGAATGCTGATCATAGAGTGAATATAAAATTATAAAAGAAATGTTGAATTGGTTAGACAGAATAAGAATAAATACATAGATGAAGGAAAAATAAGATGGAGAGGAATGCCAAAGAAGTTGTGATTGAGTGAAATTAATGGATATTTGAAAACGAGAAATTTAAAGAATGTGAATTTGTGTGGATGTGATGAAAGGTATGAAGAGGTGTATTGAATATGCTGGTTTAAACTATATTTAGTTAGATTATCTTTTCTGATTTCATGCCTCTAATTTCTTTGGCTTTAATACTTCTTAACTCTGTCTACCTAATGTTGCTTGTCCTGAAAATAAATAGCTTGATGACTGGTCTGTATATATGTACTCCTGTCTCAAGATTGAAAACTTGATTTACAATATTATGTAAGGTTTATTTACGTAACATTACCAGTTTTAAACCACTCAGCTTTTGTTTCTCTGATTTTTATACCACTGCTGATCTTTTTTTTATGTATAAGACAGAATATTTCATCTAAGTAAACGTGATGTTTCAATAAAGCCCCTTTCATGAGGGAAAGTGTTTTGCTCCCTCTCTGTTAACATTAGTGTATTTATTTGAACATAAAATTATTTAAAGCTATCATCTGCCTGCATCTTGCAAGTTAAACAGACTATCTGGTATTTGCAATGTGTAAAATATATTTACCTACTCATCCTGTTCTTCATCCACAAAATGAATAGCAAAGTGTTTCCTGCCCCTTGCACTCTTTTATCCTCATAAAATCCTGCAAGAGAGTTAGGATGAAGCTTAATTTTTATAAACAATGGTATAATTATAAACAATTTGATTATAAACAATTTGATAATCAACTATTTAATGGCCTATAACATTTAAAGTACTGTTACTTAGTTGAAAGTTATTTTTTATTGTTATAATATATAACACAGGGGCTGACATTCCAAGTCAAAGAAGCTCATCTGCTTTGGAGCACATAAACACACATGCAGTACATTTTGAAAAAAAAATAGAAAAAATATCAGGCCATTATATAAAAAGCAAACAATTTCAGCCAAGTTTCTTAAAGTTGAGAGGGGAAAAAACTAACTGCTTGGTATCTCTTAACATAACAGCATGTGAGTACATTCCTATCTTTACTCACAATCGGGGATAAATAATGTTAAAAAACAGATTGTTGCAATTTTTATAAATTGTGAATGCTAATTTTGTATCGCAACCATTGTTAGTTGTCTTACTAAATCTCCATAATAAAACTTTATTTATTTTCTTTGTTTAGTGATCACAAGTTCTTTTTAAATCCCTATTCTTTGTTGATTTGCAAAAGCAAAATATTATCAAGACTCAAAAACTACAATAATTAAAATTTATTCTCCACTTCTGAAAACCATGTGGTTCACATAATGCATGAAGCTGTAATTAATGCAGTGTGTGGACTAGGTCAAAGAGTATTCAACCAGTACGCACTGGAGAAATTGAAAATATGAATATATTTTCTGTACTTAGCCCCTTTGCTTTCCTTTATCTTGGTTGCCTTTTATAATTTTTTACAACACTTATTTGTCATTTCTTCTACAGATTATTTTTGTAGAGAAGTAAGAATACGAATACTCTGTGCTGGGACTTTAGGTGAATACTTGAACATACTAGTGAGGTCCCCAACAGAGCTTTTGAGCAGCAGTTTATAATAGATACGGCTTGCAAGGCTACCCTGGAAACAGCAAAGGACCGGTCCATGGTGCCTCTGCCAGCACTTCCTACCTCCATTTTCGCTGGCAGAGGGTTGCAGGAGGCTGTCGCAGCCGAAAACGAAACTCAGGAGCCTGTTTTTGCTGGCAGAGTGTTCAAGCCACCGCAGGTGCCCCCAACATGAGTGACAAGCGGGTCCCTGCCATCCTGGCCACAGCCCCCCCTTCCCCGAGGCAAAAAACGCAACACTGATGTGGCCCTCAATGAAATTGAGCTTGACAGCTCCTGATATAGATAAACTATAGGTAGTCCTTAACTTACAGTCATTTCTTTATTGACAACCCAAAGTTACAATGGCACTGAAAAAAGTGACATATGACTTTATTTTTCACACTTACAACCGTTTCAGCATCTGGCAACTGGCATGTATTTATGATTCACTTAAGTGTGGCAAGAAAGATTGTAAAATGGGGCAAAACTCACTTAACAACTGCCTTGCTTAGCAACAAAAATATTGGGCTCAATTTTCATAAGTGGAGGACTACCTGTTTGCAAGAATCAAAGCAGCATAGTGTAGTCTACATAAACAAATGGAAGGGAGGGGTTTAGCTCTAAAAGTGGAACATCCAGAGTAGTACAAAAGCACAAAACATAATTTACCTTTGGCAGAAAACTATATTGTCACAGAATGATGTCTTGATAAAATAAATTATAAGGAGTCCATTCTTAAGTGCATGCAGTTCAGAAGTTGATGACTAAATGGGATTGCCACTAGAAGCATCATCTTGAGGTAAGTAATCTGAAATTTGATAGTCAAAGGTTTTGTTTTTTCAAAAATTACACATTTTAGAGAAAACAAAATGCAAGGAAAAAGTATAAAAAGAATTTATAAATAAATATAAAATAAAATGCTATGGAGATTACAGCTTTCCAATAAGTTATTAACTACTGAATATATAATACTGTGTTTAATTTTTTTTAAAAAACCACTATTAAACTTTAACAAAAAACATATGGTTAACCAGTATAAATTGAAATAGTAATAGGAACTATAGGACTATAGTCCTAAACAAACTATAAGGAAGCCAAGTGTTGGATAAAGTACAAAACCATTGTGTTAAGTTGTGGTCCAGGAATGGTTTTCAGTTAGAACTGACTTCTACATCATATTTATATTTTAAGATACAACACTATTCTCAACATTGAAACATACTACCTCAACTTAGTTCGCCATTCTTTCAAGGGGGAAACAAGCAGCCATTTTCATTAATGAGTATATGAATATCTTTGCAGTAGTTACCATATATAAATATTCGGTATACTTGAAAGAATATATAGTTCAGTAAAATTTAACAAAAAATACTTTGAAATGGTACTTTAACTTTTAAAAATTTGTTTAATTCTAATACTAATCATTTCCAAAAATTAAAATTTACAGCATTGCCATCAAATACGAAAACAGTTATAGATCTCATTACATTTCTAACAGTGTTTAAAGAATAAATAATTCATTTTAGAAATCAAGTCTGAAATAATATACCAACAATAAAACATCTTGTATCACTTTTCTTTGAATATAATATTTGGAATAAATTTAATAGTCTTCTGTTGAAAATTGTTCATGACATTTATACATTTCCCTTTTCTGTTACTCTGCTCCTATTTCAAGTCGGCATCCATTTAATCAATCTTTTCTTCAGTTTCTGAATCACATTTCATCAACAGTTCTTAATTAAGACCCAGCGTATGTTTGGAACTGCATGTTACAAGATTTCTGAATTTGTTCTCTCAGAACCTTGTTTCTTCTATTTTAATGCTATACTACTTACTGAAGATAATGAACCCAGTCACTTCAATCTTGCAATTTGAACAAGTTATAAACTAAGAGTTTGAAGACTTTCCCCTAAGAACAAAAAATGCAACTGATAAGTGCCACTGGAATATTAGCCTTACTGATGAGAATGAATTCACGAACTCCCTTCACTATATGTTGAAAAAGTCCTGACTCTAAGTAATTGGAATATGTATATGAAGTAGATTTTTAGAAGTAAATTTTGAGTTGTCAACGTGAGAAAATAATACAGAAAGCTCTAAAGAGAAGACCAGCATGTTTAAGCAAGAAAGAATATGTTTCCTTTTCATATGAAGTTCAGCTAGATAATTAATCTTTTTTCAGGACTTAAGCCATTTCTGTGGTGTCAGATTCTGTCATTCACATAACGAGATCAGGTTGCTCGGTAACTGAGTTAGTTGGGATACAAGAACATTCCTAAGGTTCTTGTAATTGGATTATTTTATAGATATGATAACCCAAGTCCCTAAGAAATGGACATTCAGATAGGTAGAAGACATTTTATGCAATGTCAGGTCAGTTATAGGAATCCTTCAAAGACTTACCTATATCATTGCCACTAAGATGGCTTATACCTTGAGTGCAACCACTGTCAGGTTGAATTCTATACCTGGTTTTGAGATTAGAATCAAGGAAAATATTTGCTTATTTTTTAGCTTGTTTAATTATATTTTGGGTTTCCAAGGCCTCTCAGTTATCCTACCCATTGGGGGGGTGGGGAGTGAGGCTGCATTTAATGATCATCTGTACATAAGAACCAGTAATAAGTTTCTTAAAGTGAACAAAATATTAGGAAAGTCCTATACCAGAGGTTCCCAATCTGTGCGCCGCGGCTCCCTGGGGAGCCGCGGCACCATTGCAAGGGCGCCGCGCCAT
>JAOYMU010000274.1:13631195-13647369 GCA_025802295.1 Psammodynastes pulverulentus
TCTGGGGTTGTTTCTAGCCTAATCTTTATTGCCCTGCTTACAGAAACTGCCTCTTGGTTAACCCATATAATAGCTAAAGATTCTTGGCAGTACGCCCACACTTACTATTGCCTGAGCTCCACCCAGTCACATGATCACCCAGCCATGTCTACCCAGCTGGTCACTAGGGCAGAGAACCAGTTGTTAAATTATTTGAATCCCACTACTGGACTGGCACCTTATATAAGGTTAGCAGATTTTAACATTGGTAAAGCGGGGCACCATTGACAGGGACGTGGGGTCTTGATTAAAAATTTGGTCTATATGGAGCAACAGAAATTTTCATAGAACGCAAAAATAGTATTGTAATATTTTTTTAAAATTTCAACATAAGTACAATTTACAGATATAATACATGGCCGCCGAAAATTGTATATTCCCTTCCCGTTCTTCCGCCGTTCCCTAGCTTTTCGTGCATTCTTTCCAAAAATTGGGACTTTTTAAAAACGCCGCAGGACGCAAGACAAATTGTTAAAAATCGGGACTGCCAAAAGCTGGACATCTGGTCACCTAAGTCTAAATGTATTTGTGTCTCAAAGAGGCTTAGGTCTCCGTTTCTTAGTTTAGCTCACCTCAAGGGGAATAAATTTCCAAAGAGCAGAGAAGGCTCTTCACTTGAACCCTGCCAACCAAAGTCCTTGACCTGTAAGATTGACAGTATGCCTCTTCTGTCTGCACAAATCCAATTGGAGTGAGACTGGTTTTTCAGACAATTCTTTATTGGCTTTCTTTTGTTTTGCTTTTAAATGCATTTATTAATTTCTTGTACATCGCCTAAACTTATTTTTGCAATTGAGGTAGCTTAAAATAGACTAAACAAATAAATTGTTACTTTCCTATTCTTTGTGGTAACATGTGATTATTAGTGCTATTTAAAATAATTTGCTTACATTGGCATCATTATCATGCAGGTGTTTTTTTTATTATTGTTCTATTGTGCAGTATACTGGCAGAATTTGATGCTATTATATGTGATGTAATAGTATTTAAATTGTTGCTTTATATTTTGTCCATAATAAGTCATTATGGAATTAAATATAAGCTATCAGAAAAAGACTCTTATTACTTGTCATTGTAGTTTACACATCTTTGAACTCAAGGTGCTATTAGCCAATTAACAGAATTTAAATGTCCCAAGTGCATAGCTGTGTGAAGGACTGGGTAATTAGAGCATTAGAAGTATCTTTATACTCTTAATCTTAATCATTAAAAGAACTGTGGTGGCATGGTGGTTAGAATACTGCCTGCAATTTAACAGTTTGAATCTCATCAAGCTCAAGGTTGACTCAGCTTTTCATCCTTCCAAGGTGGATAAAATAAGGACCCAGATTGTTGGTGGCAATATGCTGACTCTGTAAACTGCTTAGAGAAGGCTGTAAAGCACTGTGAAGCGGTATATAAGACTAAATGCTACTGCTCCTATTGCTATTTCTATCTCTTATTTTGCGCTCCAGATAAATGCAGATTGTGACAATTACATTATGGAAAAATATCTATACTAGATATTCTAGTTTTTGTATTAGTAATTTCAAAGAGCGGGGACCAGTTTGGTGTAATGGTTAAGTGCTGGCCTAGAACTGGGAGACTGTGAGTTGTAGTCCCACTTTAGCCAGGCATGAAAAATGGCTGTGTGACTTGGCCCAGTCATTCTCTCAAACCACTTCACAGCATTGCTGTTCTGAGGAAAATTGGGAGTTTTATATATGTTCGCTGCCTTGTATTCCTTATAATGTAATTTTAATCTAATCTATTCTATTTTAATCTAATCTATTCTAATCTAATCATGATCATAATAAACAATCATCCGCACTTTCTCCATTTAAGTTGCTTCTGATCACAGTACTCTTCAGTATTATGTTTTAATTAAGTCTTAGATTATTTTTGTTTCTCAAGTCATTTTCTGTCAGTCAATTAGAGTAATAGTAATTATTCTCAGAAAGATTGTGCAGATCAGTCCTAAGTCATAGCATATATAAACTGACCAGATATGAAAGAATCTGAGATGCTCTTTAAGTTCCCCACAAAGTGCAGAATGCCACACAATACTGAACATGTGCAAATGCAACCACACAGATTAAATGATGCATACAATTTCAACACTAATCTTATAATACTGCAACAATAGTCCCAAAGGTGCTTTTTAAAGAGTCAAATGAACGTTCTTTTTTTTAAAAGACATATCGCTTCTCATCCAAGAAGCTTCTTCAGCTGTGGATGAGAAGTTAAATGTCTTCAAAGGAAAAATGAGAAAGTCTAATTGCCTCATGGAAAAGCACCTTTGGGCTAACCATGACCTGGATGACTGAGAATCTCCATAGACTGCAACAATATTTTCATGTAAAATAGAACCTGGAATTATTTGTATCTAAGCCTTCCTATTTACTCCTAGTTTCAAGCTAATTATTAAAGGAGTCGGGGATTTGGCAGAAATTACAATAAACTATTTGGCAGAAACTACAATAAAAAACCACAATAAATAATAAGGGGCAGCTACGAAGAAGAGGGGGTCAAGCTATTCTCCAAAGCACCTGGAGGCAGGAGAAGAAGCTATGGATGGAAACTAATCAAGGAGAGAAACAACCTAAAACTAAGGAGAAATTTCCTGAAAGAATAATTAATCTTTGGAACAACTTTCCTCCAGAAGTTGTGGGTGCCCCAACACTGCAGGTTTTAAAGAACAGATTGGACAACCATTTGTCTGCAATAGTATAGGTTTCTTGCTTGAGCAGGGGGTTGGACTAGAAGACCTCCAAGGTCCCTTCCAATTCTGTTATTCTATTAAATGTTACACCCTGATTTTAAAAATGTGCCGCAATGAAGAAAATTGGCATAAATTACCCCTCCACCATGGTAAATTTCTGCTGCTTCAAATAAATTTTAGTGGTTTTTAACCTTGGTAATTAATTGTTGTATTTACCTGATTTATACCATATGTTTCTGCTTTAGAAACTCCGCAAGGAGGCTAACAATATTTTCTAAGGTGCTTTTCTTTGAGGAAAGGCTATCTATGGGTACCCTAGAGGTGAACCTTCCTGGCAATGGCCTCACTTCTTTGGAGAGCATACATCACATATTCAATTGCCTTGTGGGACGTCCAAGGAGCTATGAAGACCTGAGTGTTTAAGGAAGGCATTTGGGATTCAGAAACCTTAGCCCCTCTTATCTTTAAGATGGGTGGACTTGTGGACTTCCACCCCTTTTATAGTTGATAAAGTTGGCAAACACCAATTTGGTGTGGTATTGCTTATGCATTGGAATTGTTATTAACCACTTAAAGAGGCTATTGAAATTTAGCAGCATAGACATTTTGGTAAAGAAAAAGATAAGAGTATATTAAGTAAAAACATAGACTAAAACTAAAGGCATACCATAATTAAATCCAGTAAAAGGGATATTTTCTATACAATAGGATAATGGGAATGAAATAGAATTCTTCAGGAAGAGTATATCATAGCCAGGAGCAACCTAAGGAAAGATCTTTCTTTTGTGCCAGGAAGATGTTGTAGGTCTTAACAAATGACTTAACACATTTTAAAGGAGCAAAATGGATCCTTAAATTAGAACATTAAAAATTAATACCAATATCTTAAATTGTGCTTGGTAAGCAACTGGAAGAGCCAGTTGGGTATAATGGCTGAGGCATCAGGCTAGAAACCAGGAGATTGTGAGTTCTTGTCCCACCTTGGACACAAAGTCAACTAGGTGATCTTGAGCTAGTCACTTTTTCTCAGCCCCAGAAAGGAGGCAAATCTAACTTCTCTTTTGTCCTCAAAACATCAGGTAGATTTACAACCACAATTGAGCCCAACATTTTCACTTCTAAGCAACACAGTTGTTAAGTGAGTTTTGTTCCATTTTATGACTTTTCTTGCCACAATTGTTAAATGACTTCATTGTAGTTGGTAAGTTAGTGACATGGTTATTAATTTAATCTAGCTTCCCGATTGACTTTGCTTGTCAGATGGTCACAAAACCCATGATCACATGACCTTGGACATTGTAACCATCATCAATACATGCCAGTTGCCAAGTGTCTGTTGCCAAATTTGATCACATGACCGCAGGGATGCTGGGATGGTCATGTGAAAAACGGTAATGAGTCTTTTTTTCAGTGTCATTGTAACTTAGAACAGTTACTAAACAAAATAGTTGTCAGTTGAAAACTACTTATATTCAGTATGCCACAGTGAATTAGCAAAGAATCTGTCAAGATCTCAAAAGGTCCATTGGATTAAATGGAAAGGATACAATGATATAAAAGGGGTATAAAAGGGAAGGAAGATAGAACACAAATAGTTTTTCAAGATTACCTACAATACTTTATCTCAATAAGTTATAGCTACAGTCTTCCGATGAAATTAATGTCTTGATGTAGTCTACCGCATAGATTTGACCGATGGAGTATAGCAACATCTGCAGCCATGTGCCTAGGAATAGGTCAGTTAAGGCAAAGAAGACAAGCACAAGCTATCTAATATCTTTCCTTCTCTCCATAAATATACCAAGAGCCCACTCCTCCCTCTTCAAAAGAATATAAAACAAAATAAAATCTTATGGGGCAGAAATATTGATGGAAGCGGAAGGGAGTGTCCACAAAGATATTTTTGGGTCCAAGGATCATGTTGAAAACCCAAGTCTTATGACATTATAAATATGCTTGTCTTTAAAAAGTCACAAGATTCTAAATCAGAGGTCTCCAAACTTGGCAACTTTAAGACTTGTGGACTTTAACTGCCAGAATTCTCCAGCCAGCTAAATGATTAAAATGGCTTATTCATGGGATATAGTTTTTGCTTATATTACAATCTACATATTTCATAGCCAACTTCTAGAACCACAGCTGGTGATGCAAGACATCCATCCTCTTTTCATAACGCTTATTCATTTGCCAAACATGTGACACACAGGGAGCACCCTGGTAACTTTTGGAAAGTTTCCTAACAAAAAGTACCAAGGTTTAGCATAAAGGTCATAGGAGTTATGGATTAACAGCTCACCATGGGGACTTTGCAATTTTAGGAGAGCCAAATGCAAAGAGTGAGTATACCATTGAATCATTGCTTTTTTGTAACTGCTTTAGACAACTGGCTCAGGATACAGGATAATAGTCATTGGAAGACACTAATGATTTTTTTGCTTATGGTATCTGATAGCACCTCCTAAAAACAGGCACTGCAACCTTTATATGTGCCATTAATCACTTCTTTGATTCTCCTTAAAACTAATGGTGTGGTTATCTTTGCAAGGAGTTCATACTGAGCAGAATATGAAACAAGCAAACTTGTTTTGTTTACTATTATCTTTTTTTAAAAGATCTCTTTTTTTTCTTTTTGGGGAATTCTAGTTTCAAGAGAATCAAACCTTACAGAAGCTATTTCTAGATGGATTGATAATTTATAGAAACAAAAAAAATTAAAAAAATTAATTAAAATTGCTTAAAACTTAACATGGTTATTCTTAGCACAGTTCTCCATACAATCATCACAATAATTGACACCCAGAATAAATATGTTAAATATTAAAGAATAGGATGAGTCTTAAACAAGAAAGAATACTGAAAAGGAATGTGTGGAAAGTATATTGATAACATCTTCATAACATGTCCTGCCCTTATGAAGGGCTGCCCATTACTAGCTTGCCCCAATAGAAGCAATTTCTGACTATTTTCCAAGAGCAGAAAACCACGAAAATGTTCAGCCTGCACACAGCGGTGCTTTCCGATTTGCGCAATTTTTTACAAGTTCACTGATGTGACAGTAAACAATTTTTGTTTTTTTACAAATTCATCTGAAACGGGACCTGGAGAGGGTCAATTAAACAACAACAACAACAACAACAACAACAACAACAACAATGAACAGGATTTTTAGGTAAAGTAACTGTAAGTATGGGAAGTTTGGGAACAAGTTGCAAACTTTAAAATGCTAGTGCCCAATATGAGTGAATCATTCCAACAATTTGCAAAAGTACATTAAAGCCTGACTAATATTTCAGCACTTCCCTGATAATTAAGCTCTCTAAGATCATTTGGGAGGAGACAGATTTGTCATTTTAAGTGCATGTTAGTGCAATTCTCAGTTTTGATTCACAAGGCAGCAGAATTCTAGCTGTTTCGTTACTCCAGTATTTGAAGTAATAAAAGATATTTAATCCTGCATCAGTCATTTGAAAGTGTATAATCGAGACATATTTTCAAATATAAATTGCGTTCCTGAGTACACATTTATAAAGCATGATACAAAAGCAGGTAGCATGTTAATATCAGTAAGACCATTTTCACAAAATTTTCTGTACAGAATTTTAATTTTATTTCTTTTATATGCAGATGCTATAAATAGAAACTAATACAGTAGACCAGGGGTGTCAAACTAGATTTTTTTAGAGGGCCAGTTCAGCATGGTAGTTCTCCTTTGTAGGCTAGCTGGTGGGGGGGAAGGAGATGGAACGGATGCCCTCCTGCAGCACCCTGCCTGTTTTGGCCAGCAGGGTGCTGCAAAAGGCTGTCCAGGCCAAAAATGGGCAGCGTGGAGGCTGCCCGAGGCCCCCTGCTGCCCATTTTCACTAGCAGAGGCACTGTGGGCTGGTCCTCTGCTATTTCCAGGCCAGCCCCATGGGCCAGATCTAAGCACCCCACGAGCCACATCCGGCCTAAGAGCCTTGAATTTGACACCCCTGCTGTAGACCATCATTCAAGAAAGTGAACAAATATTTATTGTTCAGATATTGAATTCTGAGTTGGAATTGCAAATGCAAAAAAGTTGGGGTTTTTTTTTGTTATCTCGTGGACTTGTGACAAAGCAAAGAAATAATGCAATCAGATTTTTTATTTTAATTCAAAAGATTCTTAAAATAAATATAAAATTGAAACCAAAAAGTCTCTTTTTTAGCTTTGATGGATAAAGGATGATGAAAGAAAATTTGTTATTATTTACATTGACAGTGCGAGAATCTTATATGTATAAAGATGGAAAGGCACACTAATTCCCATAAAAAATGAGTGATAAAGATGATGGTTAGCGGAGAGACGAAACTGGATAATTTATCTAATTTTATTTCTACTTGGAAACTGCTCCTGGACTTTTTGTTCAAAACTGGGGAAAAAAATGATTTTTAAAATTTTTTAGGTGTTCATGATTAGAGCGGTTTTGTTATTATAGAAATAGCTTGAAATCTTGCAAAATGTAAAGCAAAAAGTTGAGGTTGCACTTTTGTGTTTGGGTGTGCTTGACTGCGATGAAAAAAGTCAGACGTCAGCAATGTTTTTCTCTTCCTCTGCACATTTCTTTGTCTCTTAGTTTTCTAACTTTTTTTTCTGTCTTTTTATCTTGTAATGAAACTTAAAATTTATTTTAAAAAGGATTTTGAAGAAAGTTAATAATGTAAATAATGCATTTCATTGGCTTTTCATTAGGCAAAATTTTCTTTTGCTTGTAAATTTTGGATTTTCCTTTATGAAGAAGGGAAAGCATCATTTGGTCTGTTTTCCCAGTTCGAACTGTGCAGTATCTTAAAACATTTGAGAGTCAGTGTGCATGTGTTCTTCACAACCTAAATGACCTGGATTATTTTTCCTTATAGCAGGGGCCCCCAAACCCCAGTATGCGGACTGATAGCGGTCCACAGCCTGTTGGCAACTGGCCCGTGTAAATGGGAAGCTCCATATGCCTAAGTGGTGTGCACGTGTGCAAAACCACTTCCTTCTCCCAGAGGTGGTATTCAGCAGGTTCTGACCAGTTCTGAAGAACTGGTAGTGGAAATTTTGAGTAGTTCGGAGAATTGGCAAATACCACCTCTGACTGGTCCTGCCCCCATCTATTCTTTGCCTCCCGAGTCCCAGCTGATCAGCTGGGTGTTCTTTTGTTGCCCTGCACAGGAGGACGGAGCTGGAAAGCAGGTTAGTGGGGTGAGGAGGGAATGGGATTTTGCAGTAATCCTCCCCCAAGGAGTGGTGGAATTTTGCAGTAACCTTCCTCCAGGCATGGGGTGAGAATGAAGATTTTACACTATCCTTCTCCTGGAGTGGGGAGGGAATGGAGATTTTACAGTATCCTTCCCCTGCCATGCCCACCAAGCCACGGCCATAGAACCGGTAGTAACAAAAATTGAATCCCACCACTGCCTTCTCCCCCTTCCTCACTGCCACCATGGAGCTGGAAAGGTTAGGGACCACTGGCGTATCACATTATAGAATTAATGTTATTGAGATATCAGGAAAAAAAGTCAGATAACACTCTATTTTTTAGAAACTAAATAATTATGTGATAAAATGTCAATCTTTTCAATAGAACTGCCGTGTGTGTGTGTGTGTGTGTGTGTGTGTGTGTGTGTGTGTGTGTATACATACATACGCCACATCTTTTATTTATTTTCTTACCAGTGGTGGGATTCAAAAAATTTTACTGCCGGTTCTGTGGCCGTGGCTAGGTGGGTGTGGCAAGGGAAGGATACTGTAAAATCTCCATTCCCTCCCCACTCCTGGGGAAAGGTTACCGCCAGTTCTCCGAACTAAAAATTTCCACTACCGGTTCTTCGGAACTGGTCAGAACCTGTTGAATACCAACTCTGCACCCCTCCCTTTATTATTTTTACAAATATTCAACGTGGCGAATATAGCTAATACTCCTTCCTCCTCTTATTTTCCCCAGAACAGCCTTGTGAGGTGAGCTGGGCTAAGAGAGAGTGACTAGCTCAAGACCACCCAGCTGGTTTCATGGCTAAAACAGGATTTGAACTCATGGTTTCCTGGTTTCTAGACTGATGCTTTAACTGCTACCCCAAACTAGCTCTGACATATATATCTTTCTGACATGTATCTTTCTGAAGTTGGTTTGAGACTACAATTTCTTTTCCTGCTGTTGCCAATCATCCTAGCGCTATAAATACAAGATATTTTTTTTGTGTTCTTCCTCTTAGTATCTTCTAATAGTATTAAAAGCATTTCTCTTTACAGCAGCACTGAAATTAATTCAAATATTCAAAACTATTAGAAGGGCCAATGATTTGACTTGATATACAACAGCTTTTATGAATGAACCATCTCACGTGGAATAATAAAGGATGGTGATTATGATGTGTCATGTTATAAATCATTGTTAATGTGCTGAATTTATAATAATGCTCTGCTTGAGTCTTTTAAAAACCTGATTGATTTATGTTGCTGAATATTTTAGGATTCTTCCAAAGATACATTATTTAGAATGCTGCATTAGAAGGGATAACATTTTGAAAGCAGAAATAAAGAGATAAAGCTGGCTTTAATAATATAATTGTGTCGACCCAGGCCATTGAAATGCACGCCAATGGTTGCACATAATTTTTTTCCCCTTAGATTATTTCATTGCATCATGGTATTTTTCCACTGTTCCAAGTTTTTAAAGGTGAGGAGTCATCCTTACTGGGATCTATACTAAAATTAATATAAATACTTGTCTATACTAAAAACTCTGTAACAATAATCTTTAAAGGCAGAAATCACACATACCACTTTATTCTCTGAAAATGTCCAGGTAGAACTATTGTCTCCATTTCAACCACATCAACAAAACCCAGAGAAATCAATCCCCACCGATTTATTGTCTTGATCTACAGATTGCAGTAAGCATTTTTTAAACTATGGTTTGTAGGTAAATAGATCATCATTAACCAAGAAATTCCAATGAAATTTTGAATACAACCATAAACTGTTCATACCCGTCTTTTGTACTTTGTTTGCAGAGCTCTTTAGACAGATTTCCAGAGAAAACATAGTCCAGAGGATTCAGGAAATAATACCTGTATTTTCCATTTGGCCCAGACTGTAAACAATCATCTTTTATGAGCACAATATGGGTTTCCTTTCAACTCACCAGCATTTTCTCACAGATTCTCGTGCAGGTACTCTCTGATCTCTCAGATTTAGGACCATTTATGACCTGTTTCTATAAAAATAAACTTGAACAATTAAGAAAAGGGTATACATCAAGTTCAGTATTGAGACCATTCTCAGTGTACGCTGTGCACTGGCAGATTTCTAAATATCTGTGAAGTGGGACTAATTTCCCATGGCATAGTCAACATGCAGTTTGCATTACCATTGTTTTAAACAAGTAAACAAGACTATATTTCTGTTTCCTTATATTTCACTCGGGTGATTCCTCTGTCATGAATGAGTTTCTTATTGTAACTTAATCCCCATTTGAGAAAATGTTTTGTTTTTAATGTATTTTTCAGTTAGCCACAGAAATGTAAGAGAATGCCATTGCTATTAAAAATGGATGTGAGTTCACTCATCTGTTATATCCTTCAGCTGAATAGCATTGCTACAAATTATGCCCAACAGATAGTGAACTGTTGATACCTCATCTAAGTGCACAGTGGGTAATAGGTAGATGATATTTTCCTTATAAGTTAAGACTACAGTGCAGCTCCCTAATTATCATCCAACAGTACTTTTTACCATGTTAGCTGAAAAATGATGGATAAACAGTATTGCAAGTTGAGGTGGGAGAAAGCTGATTTAAAAAACCTTTTCAATGTAAGCATAGGAAAATATATAGTAATTCCATACTCAATTTTGCACTGGCAATGAACTGTAATAAAAAAGATATTGTCTGTGCTTGATGCCTTGTTTACGAAGAGTTCTCTGAATAGCAAAGTTTTTTAAATGGAGCATGCATCATAAAAGCAAAGTCTTTCCATTGGGTGGGGCATGATCAAACAGAAATTTTAACAGCAATGTAAGCTAAGGAAAAATACCTAATTCATTAACTAATCCATTAAACCCATTACAGAAAAGTGAAATTTTGGCTTTTATTTGAAATGAAGTAGGACGGAACTGTAGGCAAGCTGAGCTTAAACAATCAAAATAATTTTATTCACTGCTGCGTTCTGTCAGACAAAGTGGATATTATGGTTTTTTTTTTTAATTCTTGCATAGTCCACGTCAAGACAAGAGTTCCATGAAGGGCATATAAAAAAAGTCAAGATGCCAGTTGGAACCACACAAAACGCTGCCTCTTTGTATATGTGTATTGTGCATGGGACACATAAAAAAGTGGCTTCAATTCTGTGGTCATAGTCACCATCTTGACTTCACTGACATCTCCCAGTCTCTGCCAAGAGTCAGTGGGATGGTACAGCAGACGAGCTGAGATGAGTCAAAACTAAAGAATAAAACCAGAATAGGTTTTATCATTTCACCTCACCAAAATCTCAATTGGGATGGTCTTTATACAGTTACCGTTTCATACCTTCATATGCACCCATTGGAATCACAGTAGCAGGGAGACCACTATTGTGATATAAATTAAAAATAATAGAGAGAAAACCTTGTTCAGCACTGTCTCACTGGTAGATAGCCATCTTCTAGCGCCTGAAACCTAGGATCTGAGGTGCAAGAATTAATTCAGGAATGCTGAGACTAAATAGTGCCTGAAAAACATCCACTGTAGCTATTCTAACTTGCAATATTTCAGGTTTGTAAGGATTATGTTTCTGCTGGCTCACGTCATGACAAGTCACTGAGAGCTGTGAATATAAAACAAACAAGAAAGGAATAATGATGTGTGAAAAGTATCTTGATGACATCTTCATAACATGTCCTGCAAGTCATAACTTATGAAGGCAAACAAATGTTTGTTCATTTGGGAGGAGGTTTTTGAAAAAAAAAAAACCCACAGAGCAACAATTTTAATGCATCAACCTTGATGCTTCAGGAGCCCCATGAAAGAAATAATGATAAACTTGCAATTATGGCAGAAACCCATTTTTGAAAGCTTTTTACAATTCTGTAATAGAGAAACAATTAGATTTTGAATTAATGATAAATCTATGCATCTAAATATTCAGGTGTTAGCATTTTGGAGCACATGTGTACAGTAGAGAAGCGGTAGAGAAGTAGAGAAGAGCAATAAGGATGATCAGGGATCTGGAGGATAAAACATATGAAGAATGATTACAGGAATTGGGTATGTCTATTCTGGTAAAAAGAAAGACTGGGGTTACATGATAGCAATATCCCAATATCTGAGGGGCTGCCATAGAGAAGAGGAGGGCAACCTATTCTCCCAAAGCACCTGAAGGCAGGAGAAGAAGCAATGAATGGAAACTAATCAAGGAAAGAACCAACCTAGAACTAAGGAGAAATTTCTTGACAGTTAGAACAATTAATTAGTGGAACGAGTTGCCTTCAGAAGTTGTGGTTGCTCCAACACTGAAGGTTTTTAAAATGAGGTTGAACAACCATTTGTCTGAAATGGTACTGGGTGTCTTGCTTGAGCAATAAGTTAGACTAAAAGGCCTCCAAGATCCCTTCCAACTCTGTTATTCTATTCTGAGCTTTCCTGGAAGTAACTATACCATGATTGTCTCCATGTGATCTGGAGCTTCTGGCTTTGTCTTTGTGGTTGGTTGAACTGAGCTTGTTACACCAGCCAATGTGAATTTCAGGCTTATACCTTGCATGCCTTCAACTTGAAGAAGAATAAGGGACATTTTTCTTCTGTTTCGTCTGAATCTGAATGTTTCTTCTGAACTTGAACAATCTATTGACTCTTCAGTCAAATATTTACTTGCTGCAATAGGTTTTCTTCTCATGAATTTTTGTCATATACTTCACTATTTGTTTGTGTATTGATTCTAATGAGTTAATTGATGAATAAAATTGTATTCAATATGATCTGTGTTGTGATGGCTCCGCTTTCTCACACCCTGTGTATTATGAACAAATATTCTAGTGTTGTTTTCCAAAGTCAGGGATACACAACATTTGAAAGAGCCAATCTTAGATCATTTTAAGATTTCTTTCAAAGAGAAAACTTCATTGGCCCTGCATTATAAATCATTATCACCATCAAAAATATCCTCTAAATGTTTCAATTTATTGTTCCTCTATTTTATCTGTTCTCTTATAGATGGGTTGAAATGTTCTAGAAATTATATTAAAAACATGAAATAAATTGATTCAATGTAATAACACATAAAGGGATTAATTCACTAGTGACATAATTTATATTAAGAGAAATTTTAAGAATGGTTCATAGAATATTTCAAAATTTAAAATTACATTACTAAAATCTGTCAGAAAAAAAATCATTTTTTATTGTAACAATTCTTAATTATCAAAAATTAACTTTCAGTTCAAAACATTAATATCTTAGACAAAGGCTTTGTCTTAAGTCCATAGTGTTATAGTTTTAGATTCTTGTTTATCTGAGCTTTTGAGAGAAACATCATTTGCCTTGTGAATGACAGTAAGTCTGAAAAACTTAGTCTGGGTGGGTTCTGATTAAAGTCACCGTACATTACTAGCTTGTTTGAGGATTGACAGAAACTATATACATAAAGTATATCTATATACTTTGAGTGGTTTTAAAATAGAAATAGCACAAGGAAATTTAACAGATAATGCAATATTCTTCAGTCAGGAAACAAAAGAACAAAGCAAAATTAATCCTAATCAGACTTAACACTACATCCTCTACTAATGTTCATGGTGTGAATAATGCACACAATCTTGCATTTCCTGTCTCTACCACCGCCATAATTTTGTGGTGATAAAACAACTGTAATAAAAGGAGTAGGGTGATCTTAATTTGAACTAATTTTCTAATGAACACAGCATCTCCTCCCAACATTATTTTGCCACCCACCAAAACATCCCAGTCAATGATTTGTACTTATAATATTTGATGCAGGAAACTACTAGTAAATATGATTAAAACATTTATCTTGCAAACATGAAAAGATCAGTATATTCCATGTACAACAAACTTCTAGATGCCAGGGAAGCATGAAGCAGAAATCAAATTATTCCTCATGGATTCAACTTCAATCTTGAAATGTTTGTCTTATTGTATTCCTAGAGATGTACACAAATGCATACAAGCCTGCTGCAATCCCTTGCATAAAACCAGACTGACCAATAGATTTTGAATTGAAGCTATTAAAATTTGAACCACATCATCATAATTCTATCCAATGCATTAGTACCTGTTTATAACCTCTTGAAGAAAAAGCTGTAGATACGTATTCAATGAAACCCTACCTCATAGATGGTCTCCTTTCAGATCTTCTACTTCAAGGATAGATTTCAGAAGATACAACTTCGTCTTCTCAAAAGAATGGCATGGTGGTATTCATGCATCTCCTAAGACATTGTCTCACGTCACGCAAGTGGGGGATGCAGTCATTATAATCTTCTAGGAATGTAGCACTGATCCACTATCTGTTGCTGCACCCACAAGAGATTATGTGAAAATCCATCAGAAACTGCCTTGGTCTACTGGAAGAATGCAATGCCTTTTTAACAGGTTTCAAGTTGACTTAGAGACATCTGACATGGGCCTTTACTACTAATCCACTTCTACGGTGCTTGAAGGGAAGATTTAATGTCCCAATAATGAATGGATTGGAAATTATTTTCTTACTTACTTGATTTAGTTCCCTGTGCCAATTAGTGAAATTACTTAATGTAAAGAGGTAAATCTGTTTATACAAATGTCTCACATACGTTTAAAATAAGACAGCATTCTTTATGAACCAAATAGGGAATAATTCTTTTTATGATTTTTTTTAAGCAAAATAAAACCGTTGCTCAGAATCCTTGTCAGGAAATGCTTTTAATAAATTCCATTCGTACTTCATGTTTTGTAAACTCAATAGGTTGTACCACTGAGATTATGAATGTACCACTAAACAAATGGGTAATTCTGTTAAAAAAAAAACCTTAATAGAAAATGTTCATTTTATGTTCTTCTGCAAGTGGTTTGAGAACTTTTGGTGTCATATAAATACATTACACCAAATCTTTAAGCAGGTGTTACTTCTATTTGCAAATACAATATGTTATTATTTTGATGTAGAAACCCAGATTGCTTTGATTGCTGAGAATCAACTGCCATAAATCCAATATGGAAATAATTGGCTCAGCGCTCCATGCCCTGCCAACCTCATGGTTGTACTACCTCTGGCAATGTGCTATTGGTACATATGGCAATGTGGGGCTGCCCTTGAAGAAAATTCTGAAAGTTCAGTTTCTGAAGATTCAGTTTCAAAAGAATTTGGCCAAATGGGATCATACCAGAGGTGGTATTCAGCAGGTTCTGACCAGTTCTGGAGAACTGTAAACAGAAATTTTGAGTAGTTCGGAGAATTGGCAAAAAACACCTCGGACTGGCCCCACCCCCATCTATTCTGTGCCTCCCGAGTCCTAGCTGATGGGCTGGGTATTCTTTTGTTGCCCTGCACAGAATGGAGCTGGAAAGCAGGTCATTGGGGTGGGGATGGAATAGAATTTTGCAGTAACCTTCCCCCAGGAGTGGGGAGAGAATGGAGATTTTGCAGTATCCTTCTCCTGCCATCCTACCAAGCCACGCCCACAGAACCGTAGTAAAAAAAAATTGAATCCCACCACTGGATCATACTGGGATAATTCTAAAACAAATGCCATATTAACTTATTGGTTTTCTAAAGTCCATTCAAATTAAGCTAGTATAACTAAAGACCAAATAACTAAAGAAATCCTTTTCTTTATGGTGCCTCCTTGAAAGGAAGACGCTTCTCCAAATGATGTTCTAGCATTAGAACTCTCTATAGAAATGTTGCCAAACCTGATCTTGCAATCATGTTGGTACCAAGTCAAGATGCCCTTCTTGACTTAGGGAATTTCTGTTGATGTAGCTTGCCTGATCAATTTCATTTCCTTTTAATGCACTTAATGGTACTTTGTATTGCAGTTTAGCCATACGAAGTGGAAACATCCATTTAATGACCCCCTATTTCAGATGTAACAAATCTAATTTCAATTTAAATATTCCCACCTGCCCAAACAAGACAACTCCACTATACCCAAAGAAATCCAGACGTATGCATTAATTTTGTGTCATTTGTGGCAATTCATGTTACTTGTGTAATGATTCCCATGAATATAAAAAGCTAAAATGAAAAGTGACACAATAATTCCATATAAATATACAAGGCTGATTTCAATGAAGTTATTTATTGGTAAGCAGATCAAAGGATGTACAGATATTTCATCAGCTTGAAGAATAAAAAGAAACATAAAATGTAGTTTTTGAATGTTTTTTTTAATTAATTTTTTTATTGAGTTTTAAAAAGACAAAACACAATATTCCAAATAAAAATTACAATAAATCAC
>JAOYMU010000274.1:13674893-13686859 GCA_025802295.1 Psammodynastes pulverulentus
TTTTTCGACACCCATTTTTTAGCTACCGGTTCGGCCAAACCAGTAGCTAAAAACCATGCGCAGATTGTTGGAGAGGGTCGGGGAGGCCTCTCCGATCATCTGTGCATGTTTTCCAACTACCGGTTTGGCTGAACCAGCACTTTTTTGAGTTAACCGGTAGGTGGAAAACCTGTGCAGATGATCGGTTTGGCTGAACCGGTAGCTAAAAAATGGATGCCGATCAGCTGAGAAGATCAAAGAGTCCTCTCAGATGATCGGCGCACACATGTGCGGAAGGGTGGGGGAGCGCGCTGTGCAGAGGGGAAATGTGCACACACGCGCTAGTGCGCATGCGCACAATCAGCGAATCTGTGGCAACACCAGTCAAATACCACCTCTGAATTCAACTGAAGTGTTACCTTTTGAATTCAGGATAACCGTGGTCATATATAATGCTGTGATCTCATCTATCAAATACTTCACATCAATTGTGGCTTAGTCAACAGATCATGGTTAATAAAGTAATGTTTAATACAATCTGTGAGGCCTTTATATGACTCATCCCTCCCCCCCAGTACATTATGGTTTAGTGAGTTGCAGAAATCCACATTATATAAACACATTTTTTTCTTGGATGACCATTTGAACTCAACAGTTCTTGACCTGCAAACGCTCAAGTTTAAAGCCTAATGAAAAATTAGATAGCAGTGCTAAGGAAAAATTCTGCTTGAGACAAAATGGCAAAGTGTTGCCAAACAGTTGATGATTTTGTGTTGGATGATCTAACATTCTGACTCAGCGTAAGAAAAACAAAGTCCACCCCCTGAAAGAATGTAAATGAACTGAGGAGCAATAAACAAAGTCAGTCTGAGCATACAAACAATCTCTTACATTGATATTGTATCCAAAGTAATGCATGGCAATTCGGCAACAAAATACAGATATGCACTGTAAAATAGTGCATATTAGGTAGCTATACAATGCTTTGGATTCAAGACTCAAAAAGGTGCTGCAGAGGACACATGTCAGCCACATCTTTTGTTGGGATTGTGCAAAAGGCATCCAGGCAATTCTGGAGAAAGAAATGGCTGCTTTAAAGAGGTGAGCATCTGTGCCATGTTCATCTCCCCACATGCTTCAAAGCATTTTTGAAGTAAAATTCATAGCACTTGTATAGCTCTAATATTAGGTAGGGAAACAGGATGCCAAGATATTCAAGAGAAGAATCAAATAAAAGAGACCACATGCATGTAACTTAAGTATTATGCATAAAATGTATGGCAATCTTGCTGATAAAGTCAAACCCATCAACATATAAGGTAAAAGTTCCCTCGCACATATGTGCTAGTCGTTTCCAGCTCTAGGGGGCGGTGCTGATCTCCATTTCAAAGCCGAAGAGCCAGCGCTGTCCAAAGACATCTCCATGGTCACGTGGCCAGCATGACTAAGCACCAAAGGCGCACGGAACGCTGTTACCTTCCCACCAAAGGTGGTCCCTATTTTTCTACTTGCATTTTTACATGCTTTCAAACTGCTATGTTGGCAGAAGCTGGGATAAGTAACGAGAGCTCACCCCGTTACACTGCACTAGGGATTCGAACTGTTTATTACAGAAACACAAATAGCAGGTTCTTTCTTTCATTGGTTCATGTTGGATTTTGCAGTAGACCATTGGCTGGATCACCAAATGATTTTGTCATTTTCCCCCATGAAATCCTGTCCATTTCTACCAAAGATATTAAGGCCAACTTCTTCTGTCACATTGATAGTAAAAACTGAGTAGGTTTAACTGGATTGTACTTGAAGTTAACTACTCCCATCAACTAAATGATTAAAAAGCCAAGTCAACCAAAAGGAGTTTTAGCAGGTGGCAATACTGGTCAACTTTATCTGAACTGAGAACATAACCAGCATTGGGTCTGCTTAGGATTTAAATGAGAAATCTTTAGAGAATCCCAGAACTAGATAACCTGACTGGGAAATAGAAAAAATAATCCTGGAAGATGGGAAAGGCAGCAAACATTTCTGGACTGTTGCAAAATAAGCAACTTGGTCATATATCCATGGCATCTTTATGAAAAGAAGGGAGAAAGAAAGAGAAGACTGATAGTCAGGTCACTGATATTTTGTTATGGTATAGAAATCTCTCTCTCTCTTTCTCTCTCTCTCTCCCCCTCCCTCTCTCTCTCTCTCTCACACACACACACACACTTAAAACAATTTATATTGAACAAATCTTAAAATTAAACCAGGGCTCTATCCCCAAGAAATATTCTAAAAGCAAGTGAAAATTGTCACTTGTTGAATAACCTTGCAATACCTTCAGTACCTTCAATATCTTTAGCACATTGCCCCCTCTAGTGGCACATGTCATCAATACCTCTGTCAAGGATAATTAATTTTTTAAAATACCTTGCCTGTCTCAAATACATGATACTGGGTGGTTTACAATACACAAAAACATATACATATATACAAAAAAATTAAAACATGCAGCAGCCAGAAAAATCACTAAAATACAGCCATGAATATAGCCAGGAGACAGTTCTATCACACAAAATCTGGCTCTGGCACAAAATCAGGTCTTCAAAGCATGACAAAGAACCAGCAGGGTTGGAGGCCATCTGATTTCTGGAGGGATGATGTTCACTTTTAGATAGAAATTTTAGATAAAGATGGACCCGACCTTGCTGGTCTTTTGTGAAGGTCCTGAAGACCTGGCTCTGGTTCCCCTGAGTCTGTGAACGGACTTGTTTCTGGTTGTGTTAGTGGTTATGAGAATGATATTTTCTTGGCTGCTATCTATTGATTTAACAAGTATCAGTAACTGTATCATGAACTGCAGTGGCCTAGAGGTGGAACTCTTGCCTCACAATCAGGAGGTTGTGAGTTCAATCCTGGTAGAGGCTAATATTTGGAATAGACTCTCCTGCTGGAGTAGGGGGTTGGATTACATGACCCTTCCAACTCTGTTATTCTATGAGCCTATTTTAATGTTTGTATTTCTGTAGTTATTTTTATTTTATTTTGTTCATCACCCAGAATTACTTGTTGAGGGGGGCAGATGTACAGTTTAAATGTATGTATGTATGTATGTATGTATGTATGTATGTATGTATGTATGTATGAATTTGACAAACGTCTATTCAACCAAGATTCTGTATATGTCTACATTAGGACTGTGCTTTAAATTTTGCTTTGATTTGGTTTAATAGCTTAAACTTTTCTTTTCTGTATTTTGAGTGAAAGGTTCTATATTTTATGACCATCACAATCTACCACCATGCTGGGCAGGCTCCATTAAGCCAAGGTCTATCTTTAACTGAAATAGTTCAAATAAACGGAACAGTTATTGATGTTTTGCAGCATATACAAACGGTAGATTGACTCACAAAGTCTCTTTCGTGGGAATCCCACTGGATCGTCATGGACTCACCTGAACATAAATGGCACCTTTGACAGCTTCTTTTAAATCTGTGCAACCGCTAATGAGAGAGATCTGCTGGTCAGCTTTGAGGGAGCCTTTCAGCATTCCAGCCGCTTCGAGTTCTTTCATTTGTTCACTATTTGGAACATAAAGTGAACATTGGGATTATTCCTTAAAAGCACTTCCAGAAATATATTGGGTTTAAGCACATGTTACAGTCTTTAAATGCTTCATTGATATCCATATCAAATTCCAACTTTTGCAGATGACTACGGCTACCTCCAGAGGTGGTATTCTACCGGTTCACACCAGTTCAGGCGAACCAGTGGCAAAAAAAGCTGCCGTTCGGGCGAACCGGTAGCAAAAAAAGGATACTGGTTCAGCTGAACCAGTAGCTAAAAAAACTGCGCTGATCAGCTGAGAGGATCAAAGAGTCCTCTCAGCTGATTGGCACGCGCATGCACAGTAGGTGCACGTCAGTATGTGCATGCATGTGTGGGGCGGGGAGCGCGTGCATATGAACATTCAGCGAACTGGTGGCAACACCGGTAAGATCCCCCCACTGGCTACCTCCATGTAACAAGGTATAAGGCAGTTTGTACTGCAGCCTTTCTCAACACAGCATCATTCAATTGTGTAGGATACAATTTTCAGCATTCCCAATCACTATGGAAATAAATTTAAAACTTGAAGGAAGTGTGAGATAACTGATGACAGCCAGTTTCAAAAATCCCTTGGAAGCCTGGAAACATCAAATAAGCTTTATTAAAAGAAATTCACTTTTTTTCTAGTAGGTCTGCATGAATCCCCCTATTATCGATCAATGCGATCCACTGGAATGTCTGTTGGAAGTACACTATGATACCAGATTGCCAACTAGTAAATTGCTGAGGTCAAAGTGTTTGATGATGGGAAAAAAGTCTAAGGAGGATGGTAATTGAAGCGTTTAGACACGTGGACAGCATGTATCAGAGCCTTTTTATTTTTACATAAATTTTCTAAGTAAAATCTGCTATTTCCCCTAAAATGGGGAAATGTTTTCCTGTTTTGTTTTCTGCAAAATATAGTAGCATTTACAACAACTAACCAGCAGATGGCCCTCAAATATACCTGCAGTAGATGAAGACTTATAAATTTAAATACCATGTATAACTGAAAGAGTTAATTAACAGCATAATCAACATTATCCCTTATTTATTTAAAAAAAATATTAAAATGTTATTTCAAGATTGTTTTCCACTTCCTCTTGGAAACTTTCAAATTTTTCAAGATCTGTTCAAAAAATATTTTCTTTTCATTTTGACCGCATTTTTTCTCCTCATAAAATGAAAAAAAAAATGCATTAATAACTTATTGAGGAACAAACGAACTGTTCCATAGCTTCCCAGTCATTGATCTATTGTTGGGATAATGTTGTATTTAAAATTTTTATTGCTTCAAATAACCCTGCATGATTAAAGAGAGCAAGTTCAATTTCAATTTGCGGAATTAACAATCACTTCACTATCCTATGAGAAATTATAAGAAGCATAACTCCTATTCTCCCCACAACAATCCTATGAGGTGAGATGGGGTTGGTTGGACTATGAGTGAGTGAAGGGCCCAAACTTACTCAACTAGTTTTCATGTGAAAGGTAGGAGTAGAAATCACAGTCTCCGTAGGTCAGCACTTAACTGGCTCACGAGTGATTGAGTAAAGATGACAGAATATTAACAGTAAAATCAAATGGAATTATTCAATTCTTATTCAGGTATGTTTTTCTGTGAAAAGAGGACATCAGTTTCACCAGGCAGTTGTGAAGAACTGTATGATTCATGCTTAAGACTAATAACACATGGTCAAGCATTAACTGAATTTGAATAAGGTTAAAGCTATGTGCCAGGATACTGAAAAAACTGATTATCTGATTTAACCTTTATGTATCAATTGTTGACAAATTTTGGAAAACCAACAAATGTTAGGCATTTTGAGGAGAGCAAATATTACCCTATTTTCAAAAAGGGGGAAAGGACAATCCAATCAAGATAACAGTGATACTTGGGAGAGTAAACTTATCTCATTTTTTAATTGCATAGCTTTCTTGATAGATTGTGAGAATGATGTGAATATAATTTCACTTCAGCAAAGAATCTGATGAAGTAGCCCATGAGATTAAGTCCCAAGGTAGTTGTGCGAGCTAAATGTACGACAATTTGTTGGAAACATAGCTGGTTTGAAAATTGCTCCATTTCAAAGTGTCCTGTTTGCAAGCAGACGAAGCTTTGTTTTCCTCTGGGCGAAAAGTGCACGACAGAGCCAGGCAGAGGCAGAGGCAGTGGGAGTGGGGGGGGGGGGGGGCGGGAGGCAAGCCCAATCCCACCCACTCTGTCCCACTGTCTCTTGGCTTGCCTGCTTCCTCCTTCCCACATGTGTCTGCCTCCACCTGCTGCCAGTGCCGCCGTGCGAGCCTCCCATGACCCAGGCAGCCGCGCAATACGTCTGTCTCCCCCCCTCTGCCTCCACGCTCGGACTTATCTGCACTGTGCCAAGGGCCGGCGGGCTGCAGCTGCTGACGGATACTGTTGGCCCCCGTGCACGTGCCGCCTCTTGTGCTAGTTACACCCATCACTCAAGCTTATTTTGGGGGAAGGGCTTATTTTAGGCCCATCCCAAAAAAATCAGGCTAGGGCTTATTTTCAGGGTGGGTCTTATTTTCATGGAAGCACAGTATAACAAAAATACCAGCAATTAAGCTAATGAGATCATTCCTTTTTATCTATTAATCCTCTGCTCCGAAAAATGAGACTTCTCTAAAGTATTTTGTTTCAGAATATGATATGCCAAACAATACATACTAGGGTAAATACAAAAGAGACATCATGTGCAAGTAGCTTATCTCCATGGCCACCAGGACTATAAATCAGTTTTTTTACATTTCATTCTTGGTTGAGATTTCAGGTAATGTTGAAATTGATCCTTGTTAATCTTAATGTAAATCAGGGATTATGCTAAGATTCCTGTTTGAAAAAATGTCTGTTCTTTGGAGGATTTAAAAACCTTTGAGAAATTTTATAGGAGACTTACAAAGTTTTAACATGTTCATTTGGAATAACTGAATCGATGAAAGCTGATTTTTTTTTAAAAAGTATACAATTATAAACCCTGAGAATCTTTAATTGTAGGAGTAATGTTGCTGTTCTTTCATTTTAGAAATCAATTATTTGTCATATTATCAATAATTTTGCTATATTCTGAATCATTCTATTTTATAGAATTTAAGAATTCTGTAATAATTCAATATTTTAAACATACAAGGATCAATTTCAAATTTAACAACTACAAAATCTGTGTTAAACTGAAACTTGACCCCTTTCTGCTATCGGGATTTAAATTTATGCGTTAGAAATTTTTGAAGACAATAGTGTAATGAGATAACTACAGAATGTACACTGCAGTTTATTAGTTGATCAACCAAAGAGCAAAGTTTTAAAAATAATGATGTTTATCTAGATGAGGTTTGAAAAGGAATTGGGAAGAAAAAAGTATACACTTTTGCAACACAGTCCACTGTTGTTGTATATTCATTAAGTCATTTAACATTCACATTTTGTGAATTCAAATTATTTACTCCAAAAACCACTGGAGACAGTTAGTATGTTATAATTTGGTATCTTGACAAGGCATGTTTTGTTTTTACTTTTTGTAAAAATTTAGTTGTTTTCCCAGTTAAAGGCTGGGAAATATTAAAGGTTGTTCAGTGCATTTGGAAGATTTGGGGATGGAAGTTTGAGTTCAATTCTTTATGTAAAAAGAGATACTCTGAAATACACCCAATCTAAGTATCTCTGGTGAATTTTTTTTTATTATTTGGGCAAAAAAATAGTATTTATCTTACTGTTAATGCTTTGACAATAAAACATTTGAGGAACTGGAAGATAAATGTGGACTTCTAAAACTGGATTATAGTTATATTTTAAATTAAAACCTTTTGATTTCTTAGTTTGTCCTTCATGGGCCAACAACTTTTGAAACTCCCAAATTCTTTTCAGTATCTCCTATATAGTTCAACAGAGGATTAAGGAGGGATGTCAATCTTTTATATTAAAAATGTAAAATATTTTACACAAATATTATATCATATGGGCCTGCTTTATGATTTTCTAATTTTGGTCTAATATTCACATTATTCTTCATGTGATTTGGGGAGAAAATTAGGATCAAAATGTTAATGTTTACAATACCTTATCTGGACTTAGAGGAAATTAGATAACTTACCCAATGTTTTTCAAGCTTTTTGTAACCTGTGCTTCCACAGTATCATAAAGCTTTATTTGAAAACCACCAGATGCAAAAACCATGGCCCAGCTGCTCCCAATGAGTCCACTAAGGAAGAAACCAAAAGAAAAGGTCAGTGTGCATTTTTATGGTTGTTTAGCAAAGACACTGTCAAACAGAACCAATGGAAATTGATTCTAGATTTTCCAATTTGAGTATTTCCTTGAAGGCAACCGCAATTTAAATATGAAACACATTATTTCTCACACATTCCTGATTAACTGATTGTTCAGATCCAGAAGTGAAAGGTCAAAATATGTCTTGAAGAAGAAGAAAAAAGCAGGACAGACATATAACAAAGAGATCAGCTCACACTCAAGCGCTGAGATGGCCATTTCTCACTTGTAGCAACTTCTAGAGTTACTTCTTTATTTCTTCTTTATTTATTTGTATCCTTTTATTATTGTTATAAATAAATGAAGATGGCAAACATATCTAAAAACTCCTTACTTTTTCTATTTTCTCCACAATAATGACCTTGTGAAATGGATTGGGCTGAGAGAGTGAGAGAATGAATGGCTAACCCAAAGTCACCCAGCTGGCTTTCATGCCTAAAGCGGGACTAGAACTCCTGGTCTCCTGGTTTCTAGATTGATGCCTTAATTACTAGGCCAAACCAAACTTCTATAACTAGATAACAAGACAGGTGACATATAAGTTTAATAAATACAATTATATTTAACTATTATATTCCACTATTGGAATATAATTGCACCGATATAACAGTACTGATTTTATATCAGTTCAAGAATGATTAGCTGATTCTAGAAGACACACTGAACTATAGTACTGTGGAAGTAGACATAAAAAACACCAAATGGTCTTGTACCAGAGACACGTGAATATCATCTTAAAGACCTGTGTTCTGACAGACGAGCACAACTCAAAATGCACTGACAATGTCTCCTCGAATAGAGACGAAACATTTGCAACCAAATTGCAAAGCTCAGACCGCAAACCAACAACCTAACTACCAATCCAAGCTACTAATATTCAAACATATTTCAATATCATTTTATGTTTTGACATTCTGTGAAAGGCTAATTCTGCAAATTAGAACCCAAAACCATTACTGAAGAGAAATCCTCCACAAATATTATTAGTGATATCACGACTACATATATGGTATGCGCATAATTTGGATATTTTAAATAATTATTGAAAATATGAGTTGTCTTTTATCAAGTCAGGACAACTATCTATTTAATCTGGCAGAAACAATTAATTTTCCTAGGCTTTTTCCCAATCCTGCATTAATAAATATTCAAACAAAGAATGCAATATATGAACATAAAACAAGATGCAAGCAAACATATATTCCATTGCTACTGGCATAGGAGCTTCTACACTGGTCATTATTTTTTGCTACTACTGGAACACAATATTACTTTTTCACAGCCCTTTATTGAGTATTAAAAAGCATAATACATATTCTATGAAATTCAGTCTTTACTGCAAATGATTTCGATGATATAACTGTTTAAGATACCTGCTTGAGTCACAATTGAAACTTAATTTTAAAATTTTCATAATATAATCAGACCTATATTCTATTGTCTCATGTTGTTCATGAGTCAGAAATGATATCACTGTTCTTTCAAAGTATGTGGATACTCTGTTCTATTCGACATATCATAAAAGGTGCCATGGCAGTGTTGTGACATCATTGGATTGATTGTGCCAAAATATGAGGATTCCTTTTCGTTACCCCTTAATGAACCCAATAGGAGAAATTATGCTTTCAGTTATGTTTGCAAAAAAAAAAAGAAAGTCTGAAATGTTTGGTTCCATGCATTCTGGGGACATCTGGAGTCATGTATCCAGTGCTGCTGGGATAGAGAGAATATACAGTTGCTGTATTGGATTAAACATTTAAATTATTAAACTATAATTATTTAAATTATAATTAACATTGAATTTTAAATTGTGGTTAAACATTGATCAAAGTCCTCCAATTTCTTCCCTACAATAACAGTAAGGGAGAATGATAAATATTCAAGTTCAAGGCTCAAGATCATGCTTACATAATGATAAAACTATCATTCATTTTAGCATTTAAGCATATTATACATCCATACATGTATATATTACAAGAATTCAATCCCTAACATTCCATTTCCAATCATATATGGTTAGCAGTACTGGGACCTGCAATCCTGACACATTAGGGAATGCTATATTAGAGAACGATAGTTGAATCACTTCTATAATATTCTGAAAAACATCTATTTTAAAATTTGAATATAAAATTGTCAAGTTGACAGAGTATTTACATAACATCAGCTTCCTTCAAAGCTCAGCTAAACTGCATATATAGCATTCTGAATATCTGTGTTTTAATGGACATAGCTACTGAATATATGCTGACATTGTGATTTCACAATCAACAAGTAGAAAATGGTTAACCTTTTTTTTTAAATACTGTAATAAGTGCCAGTAGATGGATATCAATTGCACAAGATTTCCAATTGGTTGCAGAATGATTCTGTAGAAACAAAGACAAAATTGTTTTGAAGTCAACAAACTCTATGTACAGGCCTCTCCTAGGGACTGATAAAACCAAGTACTGATTTCCCCATCCTAAAACCTGGCTTGTCAGCAAGTAAGCTTTCCTGATTGGAGGATAAATAGGGGAAACAGGAATTAAGTAAGTTGTGTTCAGAGTAAGTTGTGTTCAGAAGAGCCTGGGCACATTCTCTTGTGATTGCTCTATCTAGATTCTAGACTCTATCTAGACTCTGCTCAAAAAAGATTACTCTTCATTGAGGGGAGTTTAATTGAGTAACCATATGTGCCCAACATTCCAGGCAAGGTTGAACACAGTTGCAGCTTTAAATTATGGGCTTTTTCTTTTGCTTGGAATAGCAATTTGTTTTGATCTTCTTGCACACACATGGAAACTTCTGCAACATAGCTGGGATTGTGACATGTTCCAACATTAGCAAAACCTCTTCTCTCACCTGCCAATCTGACATCTACCCTACTTTTTAAGATCAATCAAATATATTGCGCAATGAAAAAGTTGGTTTTCAGAGTAAATCAAGCATCCCTTAGATTACCATCTCCCTCTGTTTATCTTCTTATAAGCAAGGTTTCATATAATTTCCTCTAACTAGCAACAAAATAAAACCTTTGTACTTTCTTTGATTGAAAATGAAAGGGATTTCTCCTGTCCCTTTATAAGACCTGCTAAAAATTCAGAGGGTTAAATGCTTGCTTGTTAGTAATCAATCTTAACAAGTACGGTAAGTTAAGATCTTCATGATATGACTTAGAACTAGCCAAATAGATCTTTCAACCCAGCTACCTACTAACAAGAGGTGGTATTCAGCAGGTTCTGACCAGTTCTGGAGAACCAGTAGCATAAATTTTGAGTAGTTCGGAGAACCGATGATAACCTTCTCCCAGAAGTGGGGTGGGAATGGAGATTTTGCAGTATCCTTCCCTTGCCACGCCCACCAAGCCACGGTAGTAAATTTTTTTGAATCCCACCACTACTACTAACTATTGCCATCTGTTCAAAGGTAACTGTCATTGTTCCTGCAGTTAAAAGGAGTTGTTTAGTCACACAATCTTTTATAGAGTTTTTATAACGTGGATGGTTTTATCTTTTTTGAATATTTTATCTAGTTTATCATTTAGCTTCTTGGATAATTCAGTGCCCCATTAGCGGATATTAATATACAATGAATCATCATCCCCAAATTTTCTGGTTTAAAGAAGGTGAAGGGGAAAGTGTAATGTCATGGATATTAGAGAGAGGTTCTACTATAATAGCCTGAATCTATTAGGCCTCTTTAAAAATCGGGAACACTTTGGTTTATTTACAGGTTCCTTTGTTAACAATGAATTACCCATATTTGTTCCAATATCTAAGGGGCTGTCACAAAGACAGGCTGAAGGCAGAACAAGAAGCAATGGATGGAAACTGATCATTCCAAAACAATCTTATTTCATTCTTTGACAAAGTGACTAAATTAATAGACCAGCAAAATGCTGTGAACATAGTATATTTAAACTTCAGTAAAGCATTCAACAAAGTAGACCACAACCTACTTCTTGGTAAGCTAGAAAAAAGGGGATACATAGCATAATTACCATACAGATTTGTAACAGGCTGACAAACTGTACTCAACCAGTAATTCTTAATGGTTCTACATCTACATGGAGGGAAGTAAGCAATGGGATATCACAAGGTTCGGTCTTAGGCCCAGTACTCTTTGACATTTTCATAAATGATTTAAA
>JAOYMU010000274.1:13709387-13719719 GCA_025802295.1 Psammodynastes pulverulentus
CCGCTTAGAGAGGGCTGTAAAAAGCACTGTAAAGCGGTATATAAATCTAAAGTGCTATTGCTATTGCTATTGCTATTAATCGGCGGAGCTGAAAACAACTGTTTACTGTCATTACAGTACAGGTAGTGTTAGGCTTACAACTACAATCATCATCATAGGATTATCATCGTCATCATCAACATCAGAATTGGAAAGCACCTTGGAGGTCTTCTAGTCCAGCCCCCTGCTCAAGCAAGAGACTCTACATCTTTTGGACAAATGGATGTCCAGTCTCTTCTTAAAAGCCTCCAGTGATGGAGCACTCACAACTTCTGAAGGCAAACCATTCCACTGATTCATTCTTCTCGTTGTCAGGAAATTTCTCCTTAATTCCAGGTTGCTTCTCTCCTCGGTTAGTTTCCATCCTTAGTTTCTTGTCTTGCCTTTTGGGGCTTTGGAGAATAGCTTGACTCCCTCTTCTTTGTGGCAGCCCCTCAAATACTGGAACACTGCTATCGTGTCACCCCCTACTCTTTCTTTTCACTAGATGAGACGTACCCCATTCTGCAATCAGAATTTCCAGCAAGACTATGGTTAAGGGAGTCACATCTGATTTTATGACCTTTTTTTGTGGTGTGCCATGCTTGTTATGTAAATCATCGCTGTTGTTAGGTGAATTGTGCCATTGTTGTGTGGATCTGGCTTCTCCCATTGATTTTGTGCGTTGGAAGTCATCTGGGAAGGTCACAATTGGAGAACTGACCCCAAAATGTTGCATCCATCATAAATACATGCCAATTTCCAAGCACCCAAATTTTGATCACATGGCCATGGGAGGAGAAAACAGTCATAAGTGTGTGAGGAATGGTTGTAAGTCACTTTTTTTAATGCTGTTGCACCTTTGGACAGTTGCTAAATGAATAGTTGGAGGTCAAGGACTACTTGTGGTCCCCTTAAGAGGAAAAATAGCAATGCATTTCCAGGAAAAAGAAAAATAGGGGATAGATAAGCTTTTTTGTGGGGAAGGGGGCAGGGGCTTCCTATTGTTTTTGTGGAGCTGAAGATCACAAAAGGGATTCATCTGCACAATACGCCAAGCCTCTGAAAATCAAACCAGGATCGACCCGATCCAAGACCTTTAATTGGCCTCATCAAGCATGTTGTGTGAACATGGGTATTGTACCACTTTTCATAATCTGTTCTGGTTTCACCAGAATAACCAGGCTAGAAGGGATCTTGGAGGTCTTCTAGTCCAACCTCCTGTTCAAGCAGGAGACCTTGTCCCATCCTGGACAAATGGCCCTTCAATCTCTTCTCAAAAACCTCCAGCGATGGAGCACCTACAGCTTCTGAAGGCAAGCTGTTCCACTGGTTGATTGTTTTCACTGTCAAGAAATTTCTCCTGTGTTCTAGATTGGACCCCAGTTTAATGATCTTCCACCTGTTACTTCTTGTCCTGCCTTCTGGTGCTTTGATGAATAGATTGACCCCCACTCCTTAAGCTCCAATGGGGAGAAAAATGGCCCAGTTCATAAAACACAATGCATTTTCTTAGTTTTGATCTGTTGCATGCCGTGATCTCCAACCCCTTGGCTTTTACATCATGGTTGATGGCTTCATTTGATGGCAAGGAGAACTTATTCAATGACCCACAATTGAAGAAAGGGAGTCTTAGAATCTGGCACGAACCCACTCAGTGGCTTATTAGGGCATAAGAGGTTTTAAAAACAGCTTATGCAGGTACTTTAAACAAGGTGATACATTTTATGATTGTGGAAGATTAGTGGTTGGGATCATACTTAACCTTTCTGGGGGGAGACCAAAGGTCAGAGGTGGTGGTGCAATGAGTCCAGGCTATGCACAATTTATTAGTTTGTTCTTTTCTCAAGGAATACTAAGCCTGCACTAGTCTTCGGTCACACTTTTCACATTTCCTGTCTCGACATGTGAAAGGTGAATTATTATTATTTTTTTAAGGATCATATTCAGAACAAGTTTGGAGAGGACACACAACATGATTTAGGGCTGACAGCAGATCAACACCTGAGCTAGAAAGAGAATTGCTGGGGCTTGGCATGGGACTGCACATGTGTAGAAACCTCTTTCAGCTTCTTGATATCCCTGGGGAGAAAGCAGAAGGAAGGCAAAGCAAATAAGCAATGTGAAAGTTAGAATAGCACAGTTGGAAGGGACCTTGCAGGTCTTCTAGTCCAACCCCCTGCTCAAGCAGAAGATCTATACAATGTCAGACAAATGGCTATCCAATCTCTTCTTAAACACTTCCAGTGATGGAGCACCTACAACCTCTGGAGGCAAGTTCTTCTTCCACTGATTAATTGTTCTAACTGTCCAGAAAATTCTCCTTAGTTCTAGGTTGGTTCTCTCCTTGATAATTTTCCATCCATTGCTTCTTGTCCTGCCTTCTGGTGCTTTGGAAAATAAGTTGACCCCTTCTTTTTTGTGACAGGTTCACAAATATTGGAATATTGCTATCATGTCACCTCCTAGACTAGACATACCCAATTCCCACAATCATTCTTCATATGTTTTAGTCTCTAGGCCTTTAAACATTCTTGTTGCTCTTCTCTGCACTTTTTCTAAAGTTTCACTGTCGGGAAATTTCTTCTTAATTTAAGGTTGGATCTCCTTTCCACCCGTTGCTTCTTGTCCTGCCTTCAGGTGCTTTGGAGAATAGGTTGACCCCAGTGGTGGGATTCAGCCAGTTCGCACCACTTCGGAGGAACCGGTTGTTAACTTTCTGGTTGTTGGAAGAAATCATTAGGGCAGAGAACTGGTTGTTAAATTATTTTAATCCCATCACTGGTTGACCCCCTCTTCTTTTTGGCAGCCCCACAAATATTGGAAGACTGTTGCCATGCCATTCCTAGTCCTTCTCTTCATTAGACTAGACTAGACTTATGGTGGCTCAGTGGGTAAGACACTGGGCTTGTTGATCGAAAGGTCAGCAGTTCAGCGGTTCGAATCCCTAGCGCCACGTAACAGAGTGAACTCCTGTTACTTGTCCCAGCTTCTGCCAACCTAGCGGTCCGAAAGCACATCAAAAAATTCAAGTAGAAAAATAGGGACCACCTTTGGTGGGAAGGGAACAGTGTTCCATGCGCCTTTGGTGCTTAGTCATGCTGGCCACATGACCATGGAGACATCTTCGGACAGCACTGGCTCTTCGGCTTTGAAACGGAGATGAGCACCGCCCCCTAGAGTCGGGAACGACTAACACATATGTGTGAGGGGAACCTTTACCTTTTAACTTAAAATATCACTCTGGCAACTCTTCCATTACCCTCTCAATATATCTCTTCTCCTAAGCCCCAAGGGACAGGTTCTTATGGAACACTCAAATACACATGACCTCAGGGTTATCTCCCTTTCCCTCCCTGCTATGACAGTAACATTTATATAGGTAGTTCTCTACTTAGAACAGTTCGCTTAGTGATCGTTTGAAGTTACAACGGCACTGAAAAAAGTGACTTATGACAATTTTTCACACTTATGACCATTGTAGCAATCCAAAGGTCACATGATTTACATTTGGATGCTTAATAACTGGTTCATATTTACGATGGTTGCAGTGTTCTGGGGTCATGTGATCACTTTTTGCAACCTTCTGACAAGCAAAGTCAGTGAGGAAACCAGATTCATTTAACAGTTGTGTTACTAATTTAACAACTGCAGTGATTCACTTAACAAATGTTGCAAGAAAAGTTGTAAAATGGGACAAAACTTGCTTAAGAAATTTCTCACTTACCAACATAACTTCTGGGCTCAATTGTGGTCATAAGTTGAGGACTACCTGCACAAATGTTTCTAGATTACAATTCTTACTAAATTTAAGCAGCAATCATGTCGATAGAGTTTGAAGTTCAGTAACTTCTAGAGAAATCACAAGCTGTCCAGCCCTAGTTTAGGGACATAATACAACTAGAGGAGCGCTGAAATAAGACTAGAGGAGCGCTGAAATAAGAAAGTTGACATTTTGAGACATTTCCAAACGTGCGCTCTCTGGGTATCATCATATTGCCCCCAACAATCTGAAGGATGGATTGCTGAATCAAGTTGGAGCTGTTCAGGATCACATTCCTGGCAGTGGGCAGTTAGCTTGCAATACTGCATTCTAACCACTGTGTCACCATGGCTCGTAAACAACATTTTAAACTACATTTAACAACATTTTAAACTAGTCCTCTCAGATGATCGGCACCCGCATACCCCTCCCCGCTGCTCGCGCGCCTCTCGGCCAGCTTCGCAGAGCCTCAGCCGCCCGCTGCCATGAAGGGCTGGGGACAAAAGCTGGAGCTGCTGACAGAAGCTGGAGCTGCTGACAGGTGAGGGCCTCGTGGGTGGCTTGGCTCAGGGCACAGTGGCCGCTGCCCGGCCAGCTCTGCTTGGACCAGTGGAGGGATGGCGGGGGCACTCCGGCATGGCTCGACACTCCGTGCCGTGGTGCAGCAGCAGGGGGGACGGCTGTGCCCCGCCACCTCTAGCAAAACCCGGCTGGGCCGGCAGCAACGATGAGGCAGGCTCAGCTTTTGGCTTGGGGGGCTTTGGGGACCGGGCTGGTGTGGCCTTGTGGTCCCGGTGGGAGTGCGGCTCTCTCGGCACAGGAGCCGCTCCAGCCACTCCCGTTGCCCTGCCGCAGGCCGGCTGTTGCCAAGGGCAAGCACCGGGGTGGCGACTGTGGATGGTATAAAGGCACAGCCACCCGGCACCTCATGCCCAGCTTGGCCACCTGGGAAGGTGATCTGGCTGCGGGCAGGGAGGGTCCCAGAGGGGAGATCTCCTGTTTCGGAAGTGGGTTGGGAAAGGCGCAGGAGGCCCCGCTGGAGTACTGCGCCTTTGGAGCATCTGCGGCTAAAAACCATGTGCAGATTGTCAGAGAGGGTCGGGGAGGCCTCTCCGATCATCTGCGCATGTTTTCCAGCTACCGGTTTGGCCGAACTGGCACTTTTTAAAGTCAAAAAGTGCTGGTTCGACTGAACTGGTAGCTGGAAAACATGCACAGATGATCGGAGAGGCCTCTCCGACAATCTGCGAATGGTTTTTAGCTACCGGTTCGGTCGAACTGGTAGCTAAAAAATAGCTGCCGATCAGCTGAGAGAATAAAAAAAATCATCACAGCTGATTGGCGCACGCATGCGCAGAAGGCGCACGCCAATCGGCACGCAAGCATGCGCAGAAGGGTGGGGAGCGCGTGTGCACGCAGAGGAAAAAGGTGCGCATGTGCACTTGCGCGCGCGCACACTTTACCAAAATATCCGAATTGGTGGCAACCTGGAGAGGAAACCACCCCTGAGCCAAACCCAAATCTTGAAGCCATTTTTTGTTATAAAAATATTGTAATATTTTAGCATGGATTTATTTATTAAATTTGTATGCCACCTGATTCCCAAGGTAATCGAAGTAATGATATCCAGATATGAGGAAAGGAATGAAAGAATTCTGGTCTGCATCTCCAAACATAGCTCTATATGTTAATGGCATCTGGTTGTCATAGGGATATGCATTGCTTCAAATCTAAGGCAGGAATAGATGTGCATATGTACTTGATACCTGTCAGCATCTCCTTAACAGAGTTGTATCCTTTCACAGGCTTATCTGATAGTTCTGCATTTCAGGAAGATAGTATTTGGATGAAAGAAATGATAACAGCACACACCTGCCTTGAAGCACCTTGTTAATAAAAAGATCATGTGGGGAGGGCATGTAATAGATAGTGAGGATGATGTTTGTAAGTAATTCATTCTAAATTTCAAAAGAAGTTGACATGCTGCTATTCACTAGCATCACCCACTGAGTTCTTTACTTGAAAATAGGGCCATTTGCCTTTAAAAAGGAGCAAAGTTAAATAGCGCAGTAGGGAAGATTCTGCGGAAAACATTGCTTTGAATTAATTATTTACGCTAGGCTGACATATTTTTTTTAAAATCCTGGAAAAAGGCAATGGCAGATCTTTTTCTGTTGTTGCCATGAAGCTACCAATATCAAGCTTGACTTGACTTTGTAATCATCTTTACCTTTTAATCCGTTATATCCCCAGGGTTGCCATTATGTGAATGGGGAAGGCTTCATGCCTAGCACTCATCATGCACAAGCTCTCACAAGGAGTTCTTGAAATTCCAAATGTATCAATGAGCTCAAAGTCCTCTTGGCTCAGAAGTAAAAGACCACATCTCTCTCCCTATTCTTGAGGAAAGGGTACACTGAACCAAAATTTCAGTAATGTTCTGCAAATAGCTACTGTATTTTGTTCTCTTCCCCTGGTGTAGCTGCTTTCTGTTTTCTTCCAAAAGGCAGCAGTTCTCTTTTTCCTACATAGTTGCTACGCTAGACTTTATGATGAAGAAATTTAAAACTGTTGCTTGTGGAAAACAATGGAGATATTCTTTTTTCTTTTAGGTACTCTTCAATTTGGCTAGCCAATATTCTGCTAATGAAATGTATGCAGAAGCACTAAATACGTATCAGGTTATTGTGAAAAACAAAATGTTTGTCAATGGAGGTACTTTACTTTTATCAAATCAAACGATACTGAATAATTATACCAAATGGGAAAGAAAAATCTATCTATCTATCTATCTATCTATCTATCTATCTATCTATCTATCTATCTATCTATCTATCAAATTTATGTAGCCACCCAGCACATACATAGGTGATTCTGGGCAGTGTATAACATTTATCATAGCCTCTGTGCATTGATATTGACCAAATGTGGAAATTGGTGCCATTTTATACGCCCAGTGAGATTTTTGGGGGGTAAATTCTGAAGTAACATTTTTTGGTGAATTATTTAGCAAAAGAGATTGCTGGTTCAGTACTACCTTTGAGTTTTGATAAGTTCCTCTAAGTCAAGAATAGTTGAATTTGGAGCTATCTTTTGATCATCTATATAACTCTGATGATCTCTGCATTTAGTGATTATATTCTTAAAAGTATGTGTTCTGACAACTTTGCCTGATAGTTTAGAGAAAGTCTGTGTATTATCCCCCCAATTAAACTTTGATATTTGTTCCAGCATAATCCTCAAGTGATAAAAGAATTGAGTTTTTTCTTGAGGCCCACTTTTTCAGGTCTGTAAATTAAGCAGGCCCAATGAAGCCAGCATTTTACTATTTAAATGTTGTTTTTAAGTAAAATGAGAAACAGTTTGGTATAGTTGTTAAGGCACCAGGCTAGGAACAGTTCAAATCCTGCCTTAGCCATAAAAACCAGCTGAGTGATCTTGGGCAGTCACTTTCTGTCCCCCCACCTCACCTCACTGGTTGTTGTGAGGAGAATAGGAGGAGGTAGGAATATTACATATCTTCACTGCCTTGAATTATTTGTAAAAATAATAAAGGTAGGATACAAATAAAGCCAATTTGACTAATGTGGCATAGAAGCTGTGGTTTGCAAATAAATAGCTAAACTTGCAGCCCAATGTAAGTAAAAAAAGTCTGCTGTATATACGTATAATTATGCAACTGGAAAATAAAGGTCCCAAACATTCCCTTTCTTTTTTTTTGTCCAAAGTAGCTCATTCTTTTTATTTTCCTCTTCTCCAGATTCTTCCATATCAACTATATATGTTTTATATCTATATATAGCCTAAATAATATTCTGGAAAATTAGTGGGACATGAGCTACATCTTATTCTGTATTATTTTATAGGTATGCTGAAAGTTAACATGGCAAATATTTATTTGAAACAAAGAAACTATTCAAAAGCCATCAAGTTCTACCGAATGGCTCTAGATCAGATTGCAAGTGTCCACAAGGAGATGAGGTGAATTCCAACAAGATTTGACCATTTGTTGTTTACTGTAATTTTCTGTCTACAGACGCCTGTTGGTCTTGTCCTTATGCTATCTACTTATGGCCTTTTAATTATTTCACTGCTACCTTCATATTATCTTGAGGGCAAAGTAGACATGACAAAGTGAAGCATTTTGGTTATCTCTGCCCTGTTCATATGAAGTGGCATCCTCAAGCAAACGAGCATGTAGAAATAAGGTGAAAAGCAATTTAGTGTTCTTACAATTGTGTATCTTTTACAGATAAGTCTTCCTTTTAAGAGTTGTAGGTGGCTGATACCTGATTCTCTGTCATCTACCTCTCAACAGTTTGATAATACTTACTTTGTGATCCAACTTACTTGACTCAGAGAAGATAGCAAATGTCCTATTACATTACCTGATATTCAGTAAGGTATTGAATAAAGACTTTGTTGATCAGGAGATAGCTTAAGTGGGAATTGGATGAAGGCTGTACTGATTAGGCCAATTTTGTCAAGAATTGCTTTCCTCCATATAAACTTGTCAGTCATTAGTTACAACTTGAGGTAACTTAAAGAAAGGCCTTTTCAGTGGGCCCTTATTGTGTATTTCTCTTTTAAGGGAGTTGAGATTATCACCTCTTATTACTTTGCTTTAGATAGGCAGCAAAACTGTTCTGATGGTTTTTAATGGTAGATGGTTGACTTTTATCCATTCTTAATTGTAATAAATATTGTTTTTAAATGTTTTTGTATGGCATGCATTTATACATGTGGTTATTGCTTTTATAATGATATGCTTTCATAATGTTTTATTGTATATTGCCCAGGGGTACTCATAGTTGGATTTATAAATTGAATCAGTGGAGTAAAAATATTGGATCCCTACTCTGATATTTGAGGCAAATAGGGGAATTTATGCCAGCAATTTTTCATATTTAATTTGATTTGGTGTTGTTATTACTTTCTTGTATACAGTGTTAAAATTGCACTGTTGACTGTATTCTAAGCAGAGTTCAGCAGTCGTAGGATATCTATTTTAAGATACAGTTTAAAATAAGATTCTGACAATGGTGTATTTCATTAGGATTAAAATAATGCAGAACATTGGAGTTGCATTTATTAAAACCGGCCAATATACTGATGCCATTAGTTCCTTTGAGCACATTATGAGCACATCACCAAACCTGAAAGCAGGCTTCAACTTGATCTTGTGCTACTTTGCTACTGGAGATAGAGATCAAATGAAAAAAGCCTTCCAAAAACTGCTTGCTGTTCCACTGGAAATCGATGATGATGACAAATACATTTCACAAGGAGTAAGTATGCACAAATTCATAAACTGCCATTTATAGACAAAAGCAGTTGTGGAAAGGAAAACAATGTTCCGTATGGTATAACAGTGGCATAAAAACTCTTTATGATCGATATCAAACAAAGGTAATTTCATCCCAGCAGATCTTTTCTCAGAGACAAATATTTTAAATGCGGCTTCGAAGTAAAGTTGAAATGTTTGCATTTCAGATGAAATGGTTGCATTCTAGCAATATTTAAATAGTTCTCATTTGGATGCATATATCATCCTATAGATTATGAATTACAGAATAAGTACAGAAATATTTAATAAAGTCCCTATATGCATAAAGGGATTTTTAGATCAAAAAGTAAATAAAAATTGATACTTTTGGAACTGAAATATATCCTCACCTCAGCACAGAAATAAGCATCTAACCTGTCATACAAACATAACTCAGTTATTTAAAAATAAATATTTTGCTTAGAGTGGACTGCTGAAAACTTGCAATGAGATGTGCTAAGTACAGTAATTCTGTTGTATTGACTGAATAAAAATAGTTTACAGAATGTGACACATAAAATGTTACGGTTTTCTGTGTCCATGTATCCATTCCTGTTTTTTATGCAACCTCAATGACTAAATTGTCCTCTTTGTTGTTAGGATGATCCACATACAAACCTGTTGATAGAAGCTATTAAGAATGACAGCTTACGACAAATGGAACGTGAAAGGTATGTCTCTCTTATATTATTTCCAAAGGCCTTTCATGATCTTTCATATTTTGTGGATATGTTTAAGCAAGTGAACAGGTAAATGAATTCAGTGTGCCTTTCCATCTGTCTACTTTGGTTATGCTAAATTAGAAGTCAATTAATTTTCATTTATTCGTGAAATTTCCTCACCTCTGCAATCTCATAAAGGATTTGAGAAAATATGTGGGAAGGCAGGTTTAAAAACTGGACAGGTAACATGTTAATAATAGGTTACACTGTGGAATGCTCCTAGTTAAAGTGCCAGCAAATAGTCTTTCCCTCTTCAAGGTATTTGATTTCATTCCCTCACTCCTGATTTTCTATTCCATCTTTCTTCTTATGATTTAGTAATATTTGTAATATTCCATAATCCTGGAACAGAATGTCTGGAGATTTTCAGTCATCCTGGTCATTCCCAAAGGAGCTTTTTCAAAAGGCAACTGGACTTTGTTTTTCCTTGAAGATATTTCTTATCCAAGAAGCTTGGATGAGAAGCAAAATGTCTTCAGGGAAAAACAAAGTCCAGTTGCCTT
>JAOYMU010000274.1:13733074-13743565 GCA_025802295.1 Psammodynastes pulverulentus
CAATTCACAGAAGGTTTCCAGATAACGCTGAATGTAAGTAATTTTTCTAATATAATGCTCACTGCATTTTATGTTATCTCGGTTTTTTGCTTTACTACTTAGGGGCTATCCTAAAGCAAGCTATCCATCATCTGAATCTCTGCTATACACACATACCTCCTGCGCAAATAGACTTTCCAGGTCTCTTAAGAAGAGGAAGCCCTCTTTGAATACAATCTCTGCATTTCAGGGCATGGGAAACACTTGTTACACCTGTTATTAAATACACAAGAAATCATTGGAAATACTCTAAAAAGAGTGAAAAGAAGAGCAATAAAGATGATTAAGGGACTGGATGCTAAAATATATGAAGAACTGCTTCAGGAATTGGGTGTGTCTAATTTAACGAAGAGAAAGACTAGAGGTGACATGATGGCAGTGTTCCAATATCTACGGGGCTGCCCCAAAGAAGAGGAAGTGAACCTATTCTCTGAAAGTACCTGAGGGCAGGACAAGAAGCAATGAATGAAAACTAATCAAGGAGAAAATCAACCTAGAACGAAGGAGAAATTTCCTGACAGATTGAACAATTCATCAGTGGAATGACTTGCCTCCAACACTGGAGGTTTTTAAGAAGAAACTTGTCTGACAAGATTTCCTGCTTGAGCAGGGGGTTGGACTAGAAGGCCTCCAAGGTCCCTTCCAGTTCTGTTATTCTGTTATATGGCAGGGCATCAAATGTGATAGAAAGCAAAATGAGGCTGATGGAATCTAGATTGCACAAAGTGGATTCTTATGAGACTTCAAAAAATTCTGTCAGGCACAGGTACTTTCTAGAAGTACATTCTGATGTATGGTGTAGGAAGTAAGTGCTACAATATTTAATAGGCATACCTAATAAGTATGTTTATGATAATAAATTATTATCTAATTAAAAGTAAACTCTTTAAAACTGCTTAATATATTCAATTTAAAAACTATCCCTCTTACTTTTCAGCATTTATTATAGAAGTATGAGAGTTTGGGAAAAGACATGCACTCTTTTATTGACAAAAACAAAAAGAATTTGCAGGCAGAATTCTAATAACTTCTGTTGTCTAAGAATTCAAATGTGGTGCTATGAAATCTAACCGATTTAATGGCACAATGAAATATTTTCCATTCAGTTTACTTTCTTGTTGGCAAGCTGGCATTGTGCAGTAGCTGCCTTCTTGGCCAGCACAACTTCCATCCATACCTGCAGAGATGAAAAAGAGAAGTTTACATAGAATAACAGAGCCTTTACCTAAGATTGAACTCACAGCCTCCTGATTGTGAGGCAAGAGCTGCACTTCTAGGCCAAAGGAATCTGTGCCTTTTCAGAAAAAGTTTCCCAGTCCATACCGTGTTGTGTCGTATTGTACTGCTGCACATGTGAATGCATTTTTACTTCCGTTCAATTTTTTCCACATTTTTTTTCACAGTATTAGTGCTAGAAGAAAAATACTGCTCTTTTGCTATGATCTTAATAGTGTGTATATTATATTCTAGGTTTACGGTTCTTGGTTCGACTCTGCACAGATATGGGAATGAAAGAAATGCAAGAATATGCAACAAAGCTTAAAAGAGTAGAAAAATTGAAAGAACTAAGGGAACAGGTATAAGTCATTTTTAAAAGCACAAGTTACTTAAATACTCTTAAGAATACAAGCTATTTTTATTGTGTTACACCTCTAGACTTTCTAATAATACAATTCCACCAAAGTAGCTTTTTTTTTTGAGTGCTACAGCACATAAAGGTAAAAACTTCTCTATGTTTACTTTAACTCAGGACAATAAAAACATGCCAATAAAAACACTTAGCACTTTGGTTATGGCTGTTGCCATAAAAGTCACAGCACATTCTTATCTGTGGTTCAACTAATGGCAAAGCAGCATGCAACAATATCATGCATGTCTGCCCCTGTTTAAATTGTTCATAATCTCCTCCTCACCCACAGCTTTGGGAATGGATAAAGGAAAAAGCAGCCCTCTAATATTTGAGTCAATTGGATAGAGATGGGCAGCTGTAGAAATTGAAGAAATAAATAAAATTTGTATAACTGATGTGTTTATTATTATTATATTATATACATCCATATGAAATCAAATCCCAATAACTAGATGTCAAAATGTGTCAGCGTAGCAATGCTGCCTTTTGTAATTGAAAGGTGGAAATTTTGTCAATGTGCAGATTTTCTAAGCCAGGGGTATCAAACTCGCAGTGTCACGTTGCCATCACGTTACATATCGTGATGTTTTTCCCCTTCACGGAGCTGGGGTGGGTGTGGTCTACACATGATGCATCCGGCTCATGGGCCACCAGTTTGACACCCCTGTTCTAAGCATTGTCCAAAGCTTTTTGTTTTGGCATCCAGTGTGCTGATAACCACTGGGATCACTACTGGCCATATGCCATAACTTTTCAACTTGGATTTTCAGATCTGGATACTTTCTGATTTTCTCCCATTCTTTATCTTTTATTCTACTGTCTCCCACCTGAATTATCCATGCTTTCTTCTTTTCAATCACAGTTATGTACCAAAACGTTATTAGTTTGAAATCAGAAATTCCACCATATTTAAACCTGTGCATTTTCAACTACTTCTTCAACTCTGTGTTATCACTAATGTTTCATTACTGGCACAAGATAATTTTTACCTTTTTAACGACTGTGTGACATAGTTGTTTTCATTTTGTAGAATCATCTTGCACAAACTGAATATATGGTCTACTTTTTCGTCTGCCTTTTTACACAATTCGCATTTTGAATCATTTGGGTTTTTTTAAAATTCTTGATTGCATTAGTTCAAATAGTTTGCTCTTCATCAGCCATATATAATAATAAATACATGCAGATTATAAAATAAAATATTTTTAAAGAAGTTACTGAAGTTTTTTCTGCATGCCCCGAGATATTCTCACTGCTAAAACAAGATTTATGGTCCATCAGTACAATAAAGTCATGCATTTATTAATTCAGCAAATGAGATCCATTCAAAAAAGACAATTTTCAATCTCTATCACTTTTTCAAGGGCCAGGAATTGCATTATTGATATTTAAGGCTCACAATCCAAGAAGTTCAGAGAAATATATTGTATTTTCAGGAGTATACAATAAGTTAGACAAATGTACATGTATTCATCCTCCTAATCAATCCCTTCTTAGCCTTAAAACTTAATAAGTAGTCTCAGGAAGAATTGTTAGGTATAATTTGTGTAAGAGAAGGGTCTATGACAACTCACTGCAACCAACTTGCCTTGGCCTACTTGCCCAGGACAATGTGCTGCAGGACAATTCAATATTTCAACTTAATTATTTAAAATAATTAAATATTTTAATTTTTGTCATTCACATTTCATTTTGTCCCTCCTTTGGCATCCCTTTCTTTAATGATTCCATTCCACCATTTCTTCGATACTAGTGTAACTCTTATCCCACAGTTAGTTTTTCCCGTGGCAAGTTGGCCATGGCGAGTTGTCCTGTGGCAAACTGGCCACAATGAGTTGGCTGTGGCACATTGTCCCATTCTGGTCAAAGAATGCTGTAATAATTATTGATATTAAATAGTAATTCTGTCTTTTCCATCATTCGTAGCGTGTCAGGTCTGGCAGAAATGGCAGCGCCCGTGCCCGCAGAGAAGGGAGTGCTGGAGGTGGTAAGTACGATTCTAATCAACGTTGGGTGAACGTGACCCTTTTGGCAATGTCTCAATTGAGTTTATCTCTCTAGCTCATCTCGCAGATCTGTCAGGTTTGCTTTATTGAATTTGGTAGGGTTTTTTTCAACCGCGACACACGAATTTGTTACATGCTTTCATGCACAATCCACTACCCATACACAATTTGCATAATACAGTATGTGATTTTTACATTACTTTTGTAAGTATTTGGTCTAATTCAAATGCCACCGCATCACACGTTGTTTTAGAACATGGGACAAATTTCAAAAATTGTTTGTAATGTAACTTTTTAAAGAGGATGTTCAATATTCTCTCCCTTTGGCATGCCATACTGTATAATGTTTTTAATTCAGACCATGAAACCTTGTCATAGAAATTTGAATGCTATTAGGGTATATTTTGCCAAGGCTTAAAGACTAAAAGACTAAAAACTATGCTATGTGTTTCCATGTTAGTTGTCTTGCATCATGGAGTGTTACAGTCTTAAGCTTTTATATATATATATAATTTCAGCTTTGTTGTCATTTATCTTCCTCATGGTATGTGCTATAATGTACGTTATGAAGAAATGTTTCTGAAATGCAATTGAAGGCTTGCAGATGAATACTACAACTGTGAATATTACACTTCATACCTGGTGTTACTATAGAATGGAAAACATTATTGCAATGAACGAGAGAAGAAATATTATTTTCTCAAAGTCCTTGTCTGGAGATGAACCACTTCAGGGTTTCATTTACTATTTTATTATATTAGCTTTCTGCCGTGTTCTGCCATGTTCCAGAAGTCTCGGACTGTCATTTTCACCAACTAGCCTGTCTTTAGCGTCTTCTGACTAGAAATAATGAGCGTCCAACGTATTTGGAAAGAAATAAGTTGCAGAAGACTGACTTAAATAATTTTAAAAAATATCCCTCAGGCTAGTGGTCAACAGAAATATGATTAGATACAGTTGCATGGTTAATGGTAATATTAGGCAAAAAAGACATTTACTTATGTGGTTAGGTTCAGATGAAAGCTTTAGAATGCTCCCATACAGCAAACTATGCAAATACAGGTAGTTTTCAAATTATGACCACAGGATACCCATTGCTAAGCAAGGCAGTTGTTAAGTGAGTCACTCCCAATTTTACATCCTTTTTTCCATGGTTGTTAAGTGAATTCCTGCTGTTCATAAGTGAATCATGCAGTTATTAAATGACTCTGGCTTCTCCCATTGACTTTGCTTGTGGGAAGCCACTGGGAAGATAACAAATGATGATCACATGACCCCAGGATGATGCAACCATCCTAAGTACATACACATTGACAAGCATCTGGATTTTGAGCATGGGGTGGGGATGCTGTGACAGTCATAACTGCACTGTTTCAATGCTGTTGTAACCTCAGCAGTCATTAAATGAATGGTTTTATGTTAAGGACTCTCTGTAATGAAAAGCCCTTGCTATTCTTACAATGGTCTGTGGGAGACGTTTAAGAACTTCATTTGCTAAAATCTTACCAGTCTTTTAGCAAGACAGAAGGGCACTATGTGGTATCTAGTATTGGCACCTAGAGCAATTGAAGGAATATCACTTGCTCAAGCTGGCAGTCCTCTTGCATAACTTGTAATCGTACTTTCTCTGATTATTTGTTGGGCACAGATGTCCAAGGAATACCATAAAGGATTAGGCGCCCAGTGCTATGATCCCATGTGAAAAGGCAATAGACTTTTAGATTATGCTTCGAACTCAGAATTTTGGATCATATTGGAGGCATTTATGTTTCAGTTGAATGAAAGAACCTTATCTGATAACAATAGCCAGACTCATGTCCTGTGCCACTTCAGCAGCATATAGAAATCTGAATGTCTAATTTAACTTGCATGGAAGTCACATTTTGGAAGCTTATTTTCTACCATTTCAGAGAGAAAACTTCTGTTCACAGAAATACTGTATGTTACATGGTATATTATTTACCAGCTAATAATAATCAGAAAAATAGTTTCAGTAGATGTTCTTTTATGATCTTTTCTCATACTGATGGTCTGGAGTATTGATATGCCATTCCATATTTGCTTGGGCCTTTGTACTCTTTTTTGCCTTTTGTTATTCTGCTTTCATTTTTTCCGTTATCTGGCTTGTCCCTTCTCCAAGTAAAGCTCAGATACAGAAGTGTCAAGGTTGAGAGTTCAATCCTAGGTAGCAGCAGATGTTTCTGTCCTAGAGAGCAAAGAAAAAGTATCTGCTGTAAAACTCCATCTGGTGTCAGGAAGGGCATCCGGCCAATAAACGCTCAGCTCCATTCAGACACTCTGAATCTACACCAAATTAAGGGATTACAACATCATAAAAAGGGAGGTTTTTTATTGGTTGAGAGGAAGAGATAACTAGAGAGGAGCGGGTAGGGATGAGAGAGAAGCCTTGAAGTTACAAACAAAGGCAAATCTCTTAAAGCAATGATTCCCAAACTTTTTATTTTATTATCCAAACCTGCTAAAGTCCTTTTTACCCAATACGGGTAAAACAGTTTAAATAAATTTAAATGTCCCTGTTGTAATTGGATAATGGGTTCATGTTTCAAAGAAAAATCATTTTTAATCCATTTTAGGTAATTTACACAGGTTTGGGAAACACTGCTTGAAATTATCCATTGTGCTTCAGTCTGAAGAGACAGGAAGAATAAAATGATGGACTGTAGAAAATGTTATGCCAAATGTTTTATTTTTTCTGAGCAACATTCCATAAAACCCAACAGAGAACTAAAACATCAAAATGAAAGGGTCGTATGTTTAAACTCAGGTCTCTAAAATACATGGAAACAATCAATGTGAGCAGTTATTCAAATAAAATTCAGTCTCAGCAATATGCAGGTAGTTAATTTGCAATTTATCAACTTGTTAAGCAAAGGGTAATAAACAGTACTTCTCTGTTAAAGAACAGAAACTTGCAGCTTATGGAAGTGTGTAATTTCAGTAAGAAACATACCATCATGAAAATATTTGTTCCAAGAGAACCAGATTTAAGGAAGCCTCTTAAGGTTTTCAGGGAATGGTAGGGAAGAACCTATGAAATGTCATAACTAACAAACTAGCAAATTATAAGATTCCTGATGACTTTGATTCAGATATTAAAAAAAAAACCTATCCTTTCTTGGAGGAGAAGAGCATGACGTGCGGTATGCCATCGGCATTTATTAGATTATTAATTTGTGGCAAATTATATTATGACATGCGTTATTGACGTTATTGTACCTAGGTGGCATATTGTGGGAACAAGTTGTAGGAACGTTGATTGAACATTGTTCTCTCTTACGTCAGAACCTGGTAGCACAACAATTAAAGGAGAACGTCTGAGTGCGAAATTGAAATCTTTGCCAGGAACAAATGAGCCATATGAAAGTAGTGTTAATAAAGAAATAGGTAAGTTTGTGTCTACTGGTAATTATTTACTTTCACAGAATTGGTCAGATGCACAGAGAAGCCCAAAATGTAACTCTTTACGTCATTGGTATAAGTAAGGTTTTATAATGGGAGGAAAGGGGAACTATTACTCTTTAAGCAAAATTTCATATCAAAAAAATAGTATATAAAGCTACCATGCGGATATTTTCCAGTATGCAAAATATATCACCATTATTGAACTAGAAGAAATAAAAAGTGAAATTAAAATTGCTTATCAGCCTAAAACCGATATCAAAGGAACAATATTAACATATCTGGGAAGAAACATCAACCTAGATATTCCGGCGATGACACTTTGGTATCTGGAAGTAAGAAAGACTTATGGGGGTCTTCTGTTAATTGTGAAAAAATGCTAAAATAAGATTATTCTTCACTTGTTTTGTGTAAAAAAACCTAGGTTATGGCAAATACCATGCCAATGCAAGTAGAGACATTGACATAGTAATAGATATCTTTGTAAGCTCAATAATTTACAGGAACAGTGACTAGTCATAAAATAACAAAGGTACATGTTACTTCATTGTGTTTGATATATCTAACCAACATGTGAAGAAATATCAGAAATGGGATGTTGTCCTAGTTACTAATACTAAAGTCTTGCATGAAAGTGAAATTTTCTGTGTGCAAATGGTAGAGCTCCTAGACTGCCTATGGAAATGAAACTAAGATGTAGGATAAATTGAAATTAAATACATTGATGATATGCCCACAAAAAAAGCATTCATGGTGATTTATTTACAGTGGTATCTTGATAATCATCATTAATTGGTTCCGGGAGGCACGATAAGTACCAAAAATGATGAATACCCAAATTTTGTTTTCCATAAGGAATAACGTAGTGGATTGCAAGGCAGCTGACACCGACAAGTTTTAGCTTATGCATTGAGTACCAAACAAACAATGGTACTGGGAGAAAATTTTATTATCAAAATGTGTTGAGTACCAAATTCAATGAGCAGTTGAGTATCAAGGTACTACTGTATATCCCAAACAGCAGACTTATTCTTAATTTAATTAGGAGAGGGGATGGTGATTGGAAGTGCTTTGCAGGAAATGTTTTCCAGAGACTGAATATATGAAAATAATGAGAAATTATAGGCCATGTTTTCTCCTGAAGCCTGTACCCATGTATTTCCTGCAATAATTCTTGTTTTTGTTAAAGATACAAAGAATGGCTTCACTAGACATTGGTTACATTAAATTCCCACTCACCAGAAACACTCAGATGACTTATTCTAACTATTGGGTTGTAGCAAGGAGAGTTGGAAATTGAAGTTGAGCAACCAAGAGGGGAGCTGGTTATTAATCAGTGTTGGAGCTGGAGGAGAAGGTTATAAATAGACTGCGGGTGACTATTATGGCAATAGGTGGGACCGAAGAAATGACAAATGGGAGCAGTAGGGTGGAATTTGGGAGACTATAGGAAAAGGGACGGAAAGAAGCAGTGGTGGGATTCAATTTTTTTTACTACTGATTCTGTGGGCATGGCTTGGTGGGTGTGGTGTGGTTTGGTGGGCGTGGCTCGATGGGCATGGCAGGGGAAGGATATTGTAAAATCTCCATTCCCTTCCCACCCCACTAACCTGCTTTCCAGCTCCGTTCTCTTGTGCAGGGCAACAAAAGAAAACCCAGCCGATCAGCTGAGACTCGGGCGGCAGAGAATAGATGGGGGCGGGCCCAGTCAGAGGTGGCATTTGCCGGTTCTCCAAACTACTCGAAATTTCTGCTACCAGTTCTCCAGAACTGGTCAACTGAACCTGCTGAATACCACCTCTGGAAGGAAGCCAAGAGTCTTTGGATATTTGTCTGTGGTGGGATATTGAATTTATGTTTGTGTGAGTGAAGGAGCCTCCAGTGGGATAGATAGAAATAGAGAGGATTTAGTAATTGAGTTGAGAGTTTGGAAGAGAAAGCCAGAACTGTATAGGAAGAGAGAAAAAGCTTACAGTCTGAGGCTGATTGCTCCCTTCTTCAGATATTCAGGATCTGAGGCTGCAGCCATTTGCCTGTCAGATGTGGGCTTAATGGAGCAGTTTGCATTCCAACTAATTTTTTTTTCATTCAGCTCTTGGGCAAGTTATGTATCTGGCAGTCTTGCTTTTTTGAAGCATGTGTGTTTTGCAACTGACCCCAACGTAACTGATTCATGACATTTCTTTGCTCCCAAATTGAAGATTCTGGTCTTCATTGGTGCGGAAGAGAAGATAACGCTAGTGTTACGGGGAGAAAGATCTCTAAAATTTGGAAGCACAAGATGACATGAGATCCTTCAAGTTTGGAGAAAAGTGCATGACTACTTTCCTTGAACTGTGAAATGTGATTTATTCTAACTCGGAATTAGAGGGGGGGGCACTAAATCCAGCTTCTGTTGGGTGCAACATTCCAAACTCAAACATGCGCAACAGATGGCTGTCTGGCCTCCATGTGAATACATCTAGTGAAGAGAAGCATGCACTGGATAATTGATTTCACTGGGCAATTGGTTACACAATATTATTGCTTTTACTATTAGGAAGTTTTTATTTTAACATCTAATTAGGATCCATTTACCTATAATTCAATTTTTATTTTGTATCTTGTACTGTGACATAATGGAGAACAGGTCATGACCTTCCTCCGAGTGAAACCCTTTCAGGTATTTGAAGAGTGCTTATTCCACACTCACAACGTTCAGTCTCTTTGTATGACATAGTTTTTAGTCCCTGGTTATCCTTGTGAATTTATTCATTTCTGTAAAATCTTTTTAAAGAACAGGTGCCTGAAAGTTGGGTTTTTGAGCAAAGTAGAATAAAGTTTCCTGCAGTCTAAAAACTATGCTTGTGTTGATGTAGTCTAAACTTGCATTTGCCTTTTTTGAAGTCACATCACACTTTTCACTCATCTTCCTTCCTTCCTTCCTTCCTTCCTTCCTTCCTTCCTTCCCAAATATTCTTCTAAGCCTCGTATTCTGCATTTTTAAATCTGTGAATTTGAATTAAAGACTTTGCATTTGTCTTTAATAGTTTTAACTTTCAGCCCATTTCTCTAACCTAATAAGACAATTTTGGATTATATTATTACCTTCAAGGTATCTATTAGCTTGATACCATCCAGTGGATAACTATAAAACGTTGCGAGGAGTTGTTCCAGCTATCCAGTAAGCGAACAAATTTCTTAGACCTATTTTTTTCCCTCTTCTTTTCAAAATGTAGATGCTTCCTACCTGGATCCACTTGGACCTCAAGCTGAGAGGCCAAAAACAGCACTAAGGAAAAAAATGGATGAAGATGAGTTTGCTGATGAAGATGTAGGCGATGATCTGCTTCCAGAATAACTTTTTAGACCAGTGCAATTATTTTTTAAAAGTTTCAAAAGAAAAAAAAATCTTTT
>JAOYMU010000274.1:13767784-13779371 GCA_025802295.1 Psammodynastes pulverulentus
TTGGGCTTTGAACTTGAGCTTCCTGTTCCTGTGCAAGAACATGTATTCTATTGGCTGTTGTCAGACTCCCATGGGGCCAAGTGCAAATCGTAGGAGTTTGTCTGAGCTAAGCTTGGTTGAAGTTTGGCTGATGCAATGAAGGGGCTTGTTGGGCAATTCCTATTGTGGCTGAGGACTCATCCTACCTTTGTTCAGACCTTGCTGCAGGGAATTTTTGCCTATGAATAGAGCTACCTATCTCTTTATCTCTTAAGCACTGACATCAGCTGTGGGCTGTTAAGGAAGGTGGGGGCTGCTTTCCAAGAGTATGTTTCTCCGTTTCTCATCCAGGGAAATATAATATTCTACCTTTTTAATATTTCTCAAAATATGTCATTCTTCTAGGAGAGGGGTGGGTGCTAACTTTCTACATATGTAATTAATAATTTGTCCAAAAAAATTGGTGTGGGAGTGTGTGTTTAAGTCAGTATTAACATCTGGCTCTGGTGAGAGCCTGGAGTAGTTCCTGCAGTTTTCTGAGCAATATTTTAGAAGTGATTTACTGTTCCTAAGACTGAAAGAGAACAACTGGTCCAGGGTCTCCCAGCTAGCTCCATGCCTAACATACAACTAGAACTGTCTCCTGTTTCTCATCAGACACTTTCATCACTAGGCCAAACTGGATCCCCAAACTTGTATTACCATGGTGAACTTAACTGAAGATATAGTTAAATGTGATGGATGTGCTCTGCAGAGAATCTCCTACAATTTTATCTTAGGAAATGAACAGGTATATGTTTATACTTGCCAATTAAAAGCATACATATAAGATGCAGTGCTGCAGAATGAGATTTTCTGAATGCTCTAACTCAGATAAGTACTCATCTAATCTACATAGGAGTTAGAGCAGTGGTGGTGAACCTTTTCAGCACTGAGTGCCAAAATGGCAGCACCTGTGTGCACGGGCCAGAAACCGGAAGAGCAGCTCCCTGACACGCGTGTGCGGGAGTGCCGGAAACTGGAAGTTTAGCTTCCCGGTGCGTGCATGTGCACCAGCCACCTGGTCTTCCAGTTTCTAACACTCATGCATGCTGGGGAGCTGCTCTTCTGGGTTCTGGCGCTCCTGCATGTGCAAAGACCAGTTGGCTGGTGCACATGTGCGCACCGGAATCCAGAAGAGCAAAGAGAGATGGTTGGCATGCCTGGAGAGATGACTCTGCGTGTCACTTCCGGTACACATGGGTGTCAAACTCGCCATGTCACATTGCCATCACGTGACGTTTCATGACATTTTTCCCAATTGCGGAGCTGAGGGGAGTGTGGCCTGCGTGTGATGCATCTAGCCCATGGGCCATCAGTTTGACACCCCTGAGTTAAAGTGATCACAATTGGGACTCATAACTTGGACATTCAGCAAGGCAGTTGCTAAGTGAAACCATGACTTTGCTTAAATCTTACTTCAGCTTTCCTTTGCTTTATAGATCTGCAAAGGGAGTTAATGAGAGGACTGGTTGCAAAGTTAATTTTTTTTTATCACTGTTGTAACTTCAAACAGACACTACATGAGGTATATACTAAACAAGGGCTATCAAATTCCTAGATGCCTGTTAGGGCTCTTACATCTGCAGAATCGCTAGAGTGGAAACAGAGGTAGAGATTTCTGTATCTTTTGGTTGCCATCAAGTAGTTATTTGCATTTTTGCAACCTAGACCTGATAGCCCAATTGTTTATTTAAGGGGAGAAGTCTTTTCACCATAATCATGAATCAGATTAAAAAGAAGAAAAAAATAATTATTGATACTTGGCACATGGCACCATGTTTATAGGGCCAAATGTGGCTTGCCTTTGAAACGTTAGATGGCTGCAAGAAAGTACTGTAAGTACTGTGAAAGAATAATCCCAAAATAAAGTCTTATAAAAAGCAAGAAAATAAGGGTTTTATTTTTAAAAAACTGAAATTGAGTAAATCTACAGTTGTTTTTTAAAATCTCTTTGAAACATGATTGAAAGCTAGTATAAAAAAATGACAAAAATAAATGCTTTCAAAATTATTACTTGGTAAGATTTCAAAATTCTGCATGTAAGTGTTTGGAACTACTTTTTTGGGTATGCTAGTACTGACTGCAGGTCACATCATAAACTTTTGACTTCTGGATTGCAGTTTTTGAAAATAAGAACAATGGGATCCTTAAACATGTTTTGGATACCCAGCTTATTTCAGGATGTTTTCAGGAACATTGTGACTGCAGTGTACTTGCTAATTGGATAGAAATACACAATGTTGGGTGATGGATTTAGGAGAATTGTGATACTGGAGAGCAGTGACAGTGATACAATGAGACAACAAAATGCAAGAAAACAAAACTCTGCTTCTCCTGCATTAAAATATTGTAGAATCAAACAGTTCTAATAGTACTTATTTGTTTATAATAAGTACTATAATATGGTTTTCTGGTGAGATTAGAAACATACCTTTCCTTTAATTTTCTATTTTTTTAATTACACGTTTTAACAGCATCAGTGTAAGATCTTAAGCACTATCATTTGTATCTTCAATAAACCATGAAAAACACATCTATACCTTAAAAATTATTAAATGGATAAGTTTAAACTTTCCTCCAGGAACAATTTAACTTGATTTAGTAAAATATATCAAATCATGTGGCCCAAATCCCAGTGCTGGAAAAGCAGTATGAGAGACTGCTGCGTGTGAAAAATTAAGATTTCCATTGAGTATGTATGGAATATCCTGTCTATTAAAAAGGAAGAATAAATATCTTGTCCTACTAAATGTTCTTCCTAGCTGGCTCAATCCAGATGTGTTGAGGCTACATTTGAAGCCACGCTATGCACACTATTAAATCTGTAGAGGTAGTAAAACAACATTTCAACCCAACAATAACTTCAGAATCAGAAGGTGTAAATTGAGCAAAACCAGGAAAGACAGAAGTGAAGCAAATATATAGTTAACAATACAGCTGGCACATCATCAAAAGTTCTCAGGAGAAATGATAATACAGTACATGAACCTACATTTCCTTTGATCTTACAACCATAACGTTGGAAAGTTAGGCATTTGAATATAATTTGCCACCTTGCTCAGTGTGGAAAAGGAAATTAAAGCACCCTGAGACAGGTAACTGTGCAATCTGTACTTGAACACTTGAGGTAAGAAGCAGTCCAATATCTGTCACTTTGCTCTATTTGATAGGATTAAAAAAATAATTGGAATCTGACTTATAATTTAAATTCTTCATTCTAGGTCTTACATTTTCACTTTCTTTTATATAACTCCACTCCAAAGAATTCAGTAGTCTTCAGAATTTCAGCAAGAAAAGTGCTTTAGAGTCTGCTGCCAATGCTGGATCCAAAATACCTTTCCAACTTTGAATCTGAAGACTGGAAAGCTCTTATTTTAGATATTTGGAGACTTATATCCCCCATTTTTCTAACATTTTCCAATTACTCATTCCAGTTTGTCTGCATTGTTCTAAAAGTGTGGGTTCTGCATTGGGTCTGACCAATACAGAACAGCAATTATTATTATAGTTCTGTTGATATACTAACTGCATTTGCCTTTTTAAGTAGTCATATCATACTGTCTCACATTGTTTATAAGAAACTAGGCTGTACCAAGATTTATTTATTTTTAAGATTTCATACAGTAGTTGTAACAAGGCAGGATGGATGGCAGGAAAAAGGATGGTTGCTTTACTGTGGTGTAGGGATTTTCAGGAGGGTTACAATTATCTTGTTCTTTGCTTCCTTCATTTTGCATTGCACTGTAAGCCCTATTTATTGACTATCTTCACATTACATCATTCAGAGACTGGCATTCAGTCTCCTATCGCAAAAACTCTTCTATTTCTTGACAGTACTTCATTAAGACTTCCTTTCTGTATAACAAATAGATCCTTTTTCATAATTATTATTTCAAGTATCCATACTTACCAATTTGACTATTTCCTTATTGACAATGTTCACATTTGACTGTATTCAATTTGTTGTCGTCGTCCCCCCCCAGTCTATTTTTTTGATTTACAGATTTGAGAAACATCCCTTATTTCTTCACCCAAATAAAAATGTTGATGGGTACAGGCCCCAGGGCTAAATTGTGTGGCATCTATATAGTATTTTACTCTAATTTGATGATTGCGATTTTTATATCAACTATTTGCGACCTGTACTTTCTAATCAGAATGTCATGTCAAATGCTTTTTGGAAGTCATGGTTTACGTATAACATTCCCACAATCTACTAACTAAGCCACTTGATAAAGTAATGGTCAAGATTAATTCATGTGCCATCAAGTCATAGACAGCTCTTAGAGACCCATAGATTTTCTCCATGACAATCTGTCCTAACGTGGTCCTCCAATGGTGCACTCATTGCTACTTCAAGTGAAATTAGTCAAGATTTGATGCTGATATGTTAATTATACATTTAATGAACTACTCCTCAAAAATTTCCCACATATTAATGTTAGACTGACCTGTCCATAATTTGTCTGAAAAAAAGGACAATTATCCTTCTCCAATAATCTCAAAGGTAATGTATAATTATTTAGCCAAACCAGCAACAAATTATTTTCAGTACATCCTATTCATCTGTCCTTAAAGATTTAAATAATTTAAATAAGTGTCTCTTGACTATATTTCAAGCAGCCTCAAATTAACTATCCTGCCCCTTTATACTACTACTCATAATTGTCTGCTGAAAATAACTTAAAATAGCTTTGACTCTGTTACTTATTAGGTAAATATGTAACTTAATAAACTTTGGAGAACAAAAACATTTAAAAGTAAATAGGCCTGTTTTTCTTTGCATTAAAGTACCACCCCCCCGGCACACTTTTTAAAGTACTAGATTCTAAACATAACCTGGCTATTTAAAATATGCAGATTAAAATATTCCACTTATAAAAGAAGAGACAGGTATCTATTGCAATTTGCTTTCCTGAGTCAGTAAAATTTTGTTTTTCATTGAGTATATATGTTTATCAAAATATTTGCAAGACAATTCATTTTCAACAGCCATAAAGTCACAAAAGTGCGTTAACAGCTTTAAAGCAGTCCGAAAATATTTTGGCCAACAGTCTTTCATTAAGGACGGATAGAAGAATGTAAGAATTCACTGCCAGTAGTGCTGATGTTGTGAGAAGTTTTCCTAAGAGATTTCTTAGAAATACAGCAATAGTTCAAAAATAGCAAAACGTTGTTTAAAAGTAATGGAACATAACAAGCAGAATGTACAGTAGAAACAACATTTAAAACAGCATTGCAAATATATCTATTAGGGTTATATTACGCCAGTGAAAATTCTTTCCCCAACCACTTTGCAGTGGGATAGACTAAATTAAGATCCTTTAGTCCAGGGATGTCCAAACTTGTCAACTTTAAGACTTGTGGACTTCAACTCCCAGAATTCCCCAGCCAGTTTGGACATCCCTGCTTTAGTCAGAGACAGAGACATAATCAGACAGTTTTCTTTGCAACCTTTTTTGTACTAATCACCCATCCTTCAACAGATACAAACTATGTAAGGTTCTCATATAATTTCTCAGTCTTTTTTGGTTAAAAGGCAATCTAATGCACTTTAGAATTGAAGACAAACCTTAAAAGAGATCATATAAAAACAAGGCTTAGATGCAATAGAAAAGAGTTGGAATTTTAACGAAACACATTTATGCAATGAAACATTTAATGAGAACCTGCCCCTTTTTAATAAAAAAATTAATGTACTGAAATTCACATATTGAAGCACCAAGATTATCATTTACATTTACAGAGAAGTTTTCAAATGCAATTCAAAACATTTATTCTACTTTCTAAACACCCACTGTCAATTACAACTGGTTAAGATTGCAGACCGCTTTGAAAAACAAAATTATTTCTTGCTGTTTAACTACCTTCATGACTTTTTTTTTTTTGACTAGACTGCTTTATTTGGATAGGTGTATTAAAAAATGAAAGCATACTAAGAACCCAAATCCAATCATGCAAGACAGCAGAAATCTGTCTCTTTACATAAAAATAGTATCAAATCATTTTCAACCTTCCATGACTTTCAAGTTTATTCCAGATCTGATTAATTTAAAGCAAAATTTCTTTTCAGACAATCTGTGGCTTTAAATATTTTCCATTGCACAAAGTGACTGGAATAAAAAAAGACTGACCTAAATCAATAGTAATTCTTGAGCTTAATAAACAAATTATTAAAAACAATGCATTTAACAGAAATGTAGTTGGCAAACTCAACATTCCAGTTAAGTTCCGAACTCATGTTAGTAAGATTCAGCCAGATATAAAGTTTAAGTACCAAAATCTGACGGATAAAAAAATAAAGTATGTTTCAACTCCAAGTAATTGGAATATTTCAATAATTTAAGGCTGTAATAAATAAAATTGATTGGTTGAATAACCATTTTACTTCTTCCAAAAGAAAAAGTGAGAAGATCAAAATAACATCAGTGATGTTAAGAAGTTAATTATATTTTGCACATTTGATTATGGCTGACTCTTCATTCTAAAAGCTTGGTTTACTAAGAGCAGTAATCAAATTCAGCTTGTGTCCTTAAAGCAAGAAGACTGAATCAGTGCAAAACTGAATTCATTATTTTTATTTATCTTTGATAGAAACAACTGAAAAACCATTTTACGCTTCAGATCAAGTCAGCTTATAGTAAAAAAAAGCAGTAATTGCACATGGACAAAACACAAAAAATATTTAACAAGAAATATGTCATTCCCCAATATTCTGGCTTAAAAGGTTTTTTTATTATTATATTATTTATATTACATTGAATATGGCTTCATTTTATAGAATATTCCAGCAATTCCAACTACAATAATAAATAGTGGAATTATGGAATTCATGTAATCTCAAAACTGCCATTCTATTTCGTTTGCTTCAGACCAAGCTTTCCATTTCTGTAATAGCCATTAAGTGACAATAATATTCACAGCAGAAGAGCACGTGTGCCTATTCAAAAGGCTCACAAAATTCAATAGATTGCTTCCAGTTGATTGGAATATGACTGCTGCTAAATCTTCAGAACAGTGATGTACAAAGCATGTGGCACCACAAAAAGTGATGGTGTACTTGCAAAATTTTGCAAACAAGAAGATTTGGAAAAATAGATTTTCATTACTTTGAGGCCTGTTTTTAAAATAATCTTTAATGAAGTCGACTCTCAGAATAATGAGATAAACCCATAAATATAAGCTGTTCAGCAGCTCACAGATAAATAAGATGGAAAATTCTGTTATTAAATTTCAGTTCCAAAAATTTATAAGGATGGTATTGTTTTTCAGATGGAGTTCTTTTGTGTGGTTTAAGTTCTGTATGGAAGTGGTTCATTAGAAGAAACCACTCAAAACTCAGAATAGTGGGGAATCTTCTATAACTGACTTTGGTATTATTGTGAAGATAGTTACTACTATATATGTTTAACTCCAATAATTGCTGGGACCAGGTTGAATTATTTCAATTTGTATTGTGATAAATTAGCTCTCAAATAGGACAATTAATTTGAATTTTAAGCAATTTATCAATTTTTTTACATTGCCTTTATATGGAAGTTGCATATATTTCACTAAATATAATAAATGGCAACCAATATTTGAATTGCATTTTAACATGCTCAGATTAGCATTCCAGACTTTTTCTTTGAAAAACGTAATAATACTATCAACATCCAAGATAAAAGCAAGGTCAGTTTATCTATGCTGAAAGCATGTGATTCATGTTATGTTTGATATGTTTTGAAAATCTAGCAATAGAGCTCAATATATAATTTGGAAGTAAGTACAGAACAGCTATCATTAAAAAGATATTTGAAGAAAATGGTTTGCTCTGTGAAAGCATCATATTTGGTATGTCTGAATTATAAAGTTGTAGGTTGCATAATGGGATCTTACATCAAGTATTTTTTACTTAATGTTTTCTTTTTCTCCAAATTCCCCTGAAAGCAGACGCATTGGGGTTACTGAATATTAAACCAAATTCTCAAAGAATGTTAGCTAACTGAAATGCATTTTTAAAAAATTGGCTTCCATTGGCTTTGTCTGTGTTTTCACTAAAAGAAGTACATCCCATCCCATTAAAGATTGCTTTCTTATAAAGATCTGGACACAGTCTAGTAATAAAAGAGCTCTCCAGTGTGATAAATCTGTCTATGCTCCAATGTTAGCTTTCCGAATTAGTAGAGCAATTCTGGATTGTTAAAATGTCAACATTTAGGAGTGGAGATACACTGTATTACATCTGGAAACATGTTGGATGGAGTAGAGGTAAAATAGTATTATTCATACTTTTTAAAAAATACAAAAACTGGAAAGATAGCCTTCTTAGAAATTTCTAACGATTACAAAATTTCAGATAAAAATGTATTGGATAGTGTCCCTTTAATATAATATACATTTGAAATCGGGAAGCAAGTTTAAAATTGAAAATAATCTTTGACAATTTAGAAACAATCCGCCAAGATCTGTTGTGCACAACCACATCTGTGCAGAAATCTGGAACAGAGTAATTTGAAAAGAAAAGATAATGCCCAGCAGGCACTTAGCAGATTCTTCCCCAAACAGTCAAGAAGGTGGAATTCTTGGGCACAATTCACTGTTGCCTTGCAAGTATTTCCACTTTGATGAAATTGTGCAAACTGGCTCTTCAATGCTTCCAGAGATAAACATTATGTCTCACATTTCCAAAAGTTCACATGGCACCTTTAAGCACTAATTTTATAAGCTAGAATTGTTGTTCACAATAAATGAGAGCTTAGTTACATCCAGGGCTTTTTTTCTCCCGATGAAAGGTGCCGGAACGCACCCCCCGTCGTCGCGCTAAATATCCCGGAAGTAATAGCGCGCGATTGGTGGAGACGGAACACGTGACACGGACTTCCAAAAGGATCCGGAACACCGTTCCCCCGAGTTCCGGGAGAAAAAAAGCCCTGGTTACATCCTACCAATAAATTTCCATCAGTTAAATATAGGCAGTAGATTTTCTTTCAACATCATGAATAAAATTTTGAAAACAAATTGGTTTAGAAACTTAAATGTTAACAGTTTTAAAAGACACATGTAGAATTCATCATAATTAAAACACATATAATTATGTTGGAGCCACAGGACAAACCCAATTTTTAAAACAAACCAGAAGCCAAAACAATTCCCTTATTCTACAAATAACACTAACAGAAAGAGGTGGAACAATATAACTGAGAATTGAACAACTTAGGCTCAGTTCAGATATCATGGCAAATTATGAATTAGTTGGTTAGGAATATGTATTTTAAAACCTATTTTTAGAAGACCAATCAGCGGCTAAATAACCATCATTTGCTCAGCTCAGCCATTCATGCATACTAAATTAAATCAAGTGCAAAGGGTTTGTCACAGAATGTTCTGAAGGCCAAGCCATTTAGTTCGTAATGATCTCTGAACCATTATTTAGTGAACCCTTTTCTGTTTATTAATTCAAGGAAGCAACTTCCTCTAAGCCAGTCTTCAGTTTTTGAAAACGTTACAGTTCATAGGAAAGATTTACAAACCATGGCCCATCTTTCCCTTGATTTCCGATTGTGGTTTAATGAGAAGGAATTAAAGAAGTCTTGGACCCTTATAAAACTCTATAATATTAAAGATTTCAAATCATATATAAATAATTATGGGCAATGAGATTAAATGTTGAGATGAACAGCTCAAGACTGGCATGGAATTGCAAACATGATGCTAGGATGAGGTGAGGGCTTACACCTCTATATAAAATGTAAAAATCTTTATTTATAGCTTAGTTCTTGCAAATATGAAGCACAAAGGTTCTGGAGACAAATGATCTCCTTCCTTCATTAATCAGCAGCATATGTATTCCGGTTGGTTTAGTTTGGCTTACAATTATGAATAAACGTTCTGCTTCCATATTCTTGATATCCTGCCACTTTGTTCCCATGGCAACCTCCTATTTGGTGAGTGCAGGATGAAACCATACAGGTAATCTTACAAACTTAAAGTGCCAACACACCAAACAAGTGGGATCAGAGCAGCAGAAGACAGCACTATTAAATTTGACACCGGTGGCAAAATATTAAACCATGGGTCCATATTCTGAATCATGAAGTCAAACACGCATGGCCTTTGCTAGAAGAGTTTGATGCTCGTGTAGTCTAGCCACTGAATTTAATGCCCCAACATAAAAAAAAAAATTGTAGAAATCAATAATTTACATAATTTGAAACATTATTGCTTCAGCAAACAATTCAATCTTGAAATACACTGCAGTTGTGTATGACATGGGTGTGACTCAACAAATATTAAAAGTAAAGGTATACATTGATTTTTTGTTTACACTCACAGACATAATACTCTTCAACACACAAGGGCTGCAAACAGATACATGGCAGCTTAGTGCCAACATTCTAAACCAGTTTTGAAGATTCAAAGCTTGCCTTAGATAACTCACCTAACTTATTTCAGCTATTTATTTTTTTTGTTTTAAATTAAGGCAATGAAATGGCTACAGTTCCTAAAGTTCATTTCAGGGGAAACAAAAATATACACCTTTCTTCTTTCTGAACTTTAGGGAAGCAGCATATAATGTAAAAAGTTGTATTACACAAACATGCAACGCCAGGTTGATGTAAAAAAAGCAAAACAAAACAAAAACACTAAATCCAAGTTAAAAAATATCATTTGGTGGTTTCTTCTTCACTGGGTGACACACAGTTTTCAGAGAGGAAAAATAAAGCTTAGAATTGTTTTACAGTTCTGTATGTGTCTAAATCACACACCAAAAAGGGCTTCTAGCAATAACAAAAAATATTATAGGAGTTTGATTCATCACTACTTGAGGACTTCTGGGACAAGGCACTGATTCTTGGTTTTTTTTGTTAGTTTTTTTGTTTTACTGTGCCCATGTCTGTATGCACTTGTGGAATTCTTTTAAACATTTTCAGTTTTTTCTGTTTTTATTCTGTACAACATAAAAGGTATATGACAGACGGTGGCTAACACATATTAGCAGAAGCTGATTTTAGAGTTGACAACTCCTATTCCACTGCTCAAAACTTCCAGGCTCTCTGATATCTTTAGATGGCTGCAAAAAACCCAGCAACAGGCATTTAAGATTACATCAGCTTTCAGCATTTTTCAGTGCATTTTGCAAAAAGGGTCTAAGTTAGGCATACAGTTCTGGTATTTATTTTACACAGAGAAGACCACCGACATTTGACATAAAGTCTTCTAAACTTTTGAGGAAGGCCATCTTCTGCTTACGGTCCAGCGTAGGCGGAGTGCTGCTTGCAGTAAGTTTGTTGAAAGCATCTGCTAACCGCTGGTAAATTATAGGATCTTGCTGACTTGATAGTAAAGTTTCAACTAATTCAGAATACTCTGCCTGTAAAGAAGATAATCACATTTATATTTCAGAAAAAAATGTATTAATAAAAATTAAGTCTGTGGAATAATATCAAAGGCTTCCTATAGATCAGTGCTTCTCAAATAGTGGGGGGCGCCCCCCCAGGGGGGGCGCAAGGCTCCGTCAAGGGGGGCGCGTTTGACCTCGGGGAATATACTTTTCTATTTTGATTTTTTTACTGTTCTAGAATAA
>JAOYMU010000274.1:13807501-13826363 GCA_025802295.1 Psammodynastes pulverulentus
ATAGTTTAAAAATGTCTGCAAATTTTGTAACTACCGGTATATACAGAAGAAATGTGGCATATAGGATGGCATGATTTTCCCATGTGCATGTTGCTTATATCAAATTGTTTTTTTAAAATATTTTTTTCTTTTAAGAAATTTAAATTCATTTAAAATCTGAGAATCAGTTTAATGTAGTGCTGGGCTAGAAATTGGAAAACTATGAGTTCTAGTCTCCCGTTCGGCACAAAAATCAACTGGGTTAACTTTTGAACATCTTACTCAGGCCACTACATAAGGTTGTTTTTGTGAGGAAAATAGGAGAGAATAGTGTGCACCTCATGCTATCTTGATTTGTACAAAATAAAGGTGGGATATAAATCTAATAAATAAGAATTAAATCCTGCTTAAGAATTGGATTTGCTACAATGCTAGAACTAATAACAGATAAGTTCTAGATAATAAATAACAGGGGTTTTTCACATCTCCTTTACAAGTCTGCTGCTACTGAAATTATTTTTTTCTATTAATACTGACACATTAGCAAAAGCCACACAAAAAATTAAACCGGTAATTCCCTACATGCTGGTTAGCTCATTAGTTTAAACAAATATTGATTAAACTAATGAACAATTAATAATTTCAAACGGCAATACATAGGGTAATGGAGCTTCTTCATTAATTTGAATTTTCAATAGTGACGGGCCACAATGGCCCCTTCCTAAAGAACACTTTAGGAAGACTTTAAGACTGTCTTACATCATTACTTCAAAGTTTCAGAGCTGACGAAATCAGCATGGTTCAGTTCACACTTCCCACTGCTTGTTTTCTCAGTCAACATGACAAAACTTTTCTAATGATTCTATGAGCGGAATGGTCTGGGGTAAATCTCCTGTTATACGGAGCTTTGGAACAGGCTCACGCTTCTGATTACTACAAAGCTCAGTGCAATGCAAAAATCCTTTGCTATTTAAGAAGAATGTGGGAAGATAATTGCCTGCTGCTATATGCTAGCAAGAGCGCTGGGGACCTTAGCCCCATGCTAACTGCTTTATGGAAATCTGTCGAAGGTGATGAGGAAAATTGAAACACAATAGTAAAACTCAAAAAAACCCACCCTTTTTTTGCTCCATTCAAAGTCTGTCTCTCCACTATGAACTTAAATACACAAAGCAAAAATTAATACTGTAAGGAAGGAGCAAACTTTCTGTCATTTTTTTTAAATCTGTGTAGTATTATCAGGACTAATAAAAAACATTCCTTTAGTAATTCAAGATACAACCATGTGAAATATTCATAAATTAGGTGGAAAGCTGAGTTACTAGATTCTAGAACTATGCAGAAATTCAGTTCTGATTGGAAAAAAAAGCTACTTTGAATATCTAGACAAATCCATTGTATTTATCTACAACTCTTTAAAGCAGCTGCATCTTTTGCTGGGCACAGATTGCTATATCCTCTGAAGTATCTATTTAGAATTGGATCTGAAGCATCACAAAGCTCTCCTAGATTCCAATGCACCGATGTCCTATAAACTTGTCTTTACAATATGTGGCCAACCATGGAAATTGCATTTGCAATTGAAAAAAATACATTGTCCACTATATTACTTCTTTATATACTTAAGAAGAACACATATTTAAAATACTTTTGAGGCACAAGGACATACTGTGCCAGTATAAACCTACAAGATATTAAGAACTGTCCATGCAGACTCCTCTGCAGGAAATATTATACCCATCTGGCGTTTGAGATACCGCCATATGTGCCAAAACCAAGAAACTAAAGGCCACAATGATTTAATATCTAAAATTAAATTCTAAAATTAAAACCAAATATTTTATTAATTGCTTTCAGCATTGCTGTTATAAGATGGCTTTCTGAATTCCTGAAGACAATGCATTCTAGACGATGGTAAAAATGTAGATGATATTTATATTTCATTCAAACTATCAATCTCAAGACAAAATTCACAAGTGTTCAAAAAACCTTTTATTCCAATACATTTTTTAAAAATCACTATTATAGTTTCGAAAGTGAACACCAGCAGATTAGGGAAATTGGTCTGCTTTGTCAATTCCACTCAGGCAATATATAGTAGATGTTCCATCCAACAATTACTCTTGACCTGTTCTGCTCAATTTGAAAAGTAGAATAGTTTGAAATCTGCCTCTTACTCCTAAATCTTAATTTTACAGAGCAAAAGCTGAAGACAATTCTAGAAGCCCAAACTAAATGTTACACAGATGGTATATAGATCTCTTACTCAATAGTGGAGGAGAATTAAAGATAAAATGTATGTAAATTAAAATGCAAGATGAGAGAGATATGGAGTATGCTTTATAGGAAAGAATTAAATGGGGAAAAATCCCATTAAATTGGAGACTAAACACAGATTCTTTAACACTAGTTCAGATTTTTAAAAAGTCCACGTTACCAGTTTTCATGCCTTCTTTTTACTCTGTTTTGTATTTCCCTTATAAATACAGTTACAACAATAAACCACTATACAGAAAAATCCTTATAAAATGAATCCCAGAGTGTACAGATTTATTGATTTTTCAGTTAGCTTTAAACTTTTTAGCTTTAAACTTATAAAGAATGCAGTAAAGGCATCAGAAACATTCACATGTGGGAAATTATCCAGTTCAACCTGATACATCCAACAATGTCCATATAATCCCCACACAAAATGTTATTATAACAGGAACTAAAATGTATTAATTGGAGTAATATAGTGTCAAAATTTCATTTTTTTCATGCTAATATCAAACAATATTAAACTGGGGAAAATATCAAAACACAATGTAAATATATAGTTCACTGCAGAACTGCCAACTCTGCATCTAGTACCTCGCTCTAACTCAGGGTGATTTTGTGCTTCATTAGGAGCCTTTTTAAACCAATTAATTTCCTCATAAAACAGAATAGGACCACAGAAAAGGATGCAGCTCACTGTAACCATTACAAATTAACTGAGCACTAAGGGAAAAAATAGTACCATAACCTAGACATTACATAAAACTAAAAGTATTTTAAAGTTTCAACATTTTGGAAGAACCTCACAAAATTAAAGCTGCTACTTACAACTTCTTCCAAGGCAGCACTTCTTCCAAAAGAGCAAGTGAGATGTGTGAGGCAGTTAACAAACGAAGAGAAAAGTTCATTTGGAATGGCTGTTAATATATTGCGAGGAAATACAGTGATCAAATTGCTGATTATACTGGATATGCCCACAGCTTCAGAATCTTCTATCTCAATCCTGTAGACAAAACCAATTTTTTTTTAAAAAGAGAAAAGCCCAATAACTTTATTGTAAAGTTTAAAAGCATTTCATTATTGCTCAGAAAGGTATCTTTATGTTGTAGTGCTATGCCGCTCTTCAAACAACAGAACACAAGTCCCACCTCCCTTCCCCAGCAATCCCAAATTCTAGGAAGTAAGCATATTACCTACCCATTGATAGTATTGAGCAATCCCTCAATGAAGTGAGCCAAATAATCAACTTGAGAGCTTTCATCTGGAAAGACTGGCCCATGAAGAGAGGCTAGCTGGGCTAAACACTGCAGAGAGTCTTGTGCCATATCGGTGTCTTCTCTAATTTTTCGATGCACCTTTTCAGAACGGAGAGGGTTAACATCACATGAGGAGGTGGGGAGAAGAAATAAGACGTTCTTTTACCATAATCACATGACAGACTCCTAAAGAGCGTGAGCAAACGCACATGCCCCCCCCCCCACATAAACAGCTTTTCCTAGTATCTCGTGTATTAGTAGTCATTCCTTGGTATGTACGCAAACTGCCACTTCAGTAGACCAACTCAAGCAGTCATATTAAATTAGTCAAAGCCAGGGACCTACCTACATGTTAAACTGTCTATGTATTTTAAGTCTTAGAGGGAAACAGTTGCCAGCTAGTCAGACATGCTGCTCCTTCTAAAAACAGCAATAATGACAGCCATCTCTATTATGCTAACTATGCCTGGGCTACAGTGCCTTGCTAAAGTTAGTCGACAAGTTCAATCAAGATTATATAGATGCTTCTTTAGTAGAGGTAAACACCAAACTCTCAAGAAACCAAACACAATTTCCTTAAAGCAAAATCTTCTTATAACTTCCCAAACCTCTTTCGTCTCGATCCTATTGTTTCTGTCTGCAAGACTGCTCTCCTTTTTGGCACTAGCCTCCTTAAGGGATCCTCATGGACAATAAATCACTCCTATAGATCAATCATTTGTAGACTGAATATTTATAGCAAGCATGGGCATCAAGAGACCAATCTTTAAAAGACAACCTTAGATGCACAATAGAATTTCTGAATTCAATATCCTGATATGCTTTTAGGATATGTTATTATAAAGTAATAGGGGACAGCTATTTTCTCCTTGTTTAAACAAATGTAATAGTTCAAATGGTCATAACAACCTAACAAATACTAGTCTCACAATCAATTTAAAGACACACTAAATTAATATTTATTGCTATATTATTACATGTGCTTAACATTTTATGAACTGCTCACCATACACAGTAATTAATACAGAAAACCTACAACAAAATATAATGTACATTTGTTATACACAGAATATACATACTGTATATATACAAAATACACAGTTGTCAAAATGGAGACTTTATTTTTATTTATGGGGAAAATTTGAAGTTTAGCTTCACAAAACAAACTAGAATATATTCTCTAGATAATAATGAAAGGCACATGTGATTGTTTTAAAAATTAAATTCACAACTGATTTTGTTGGCAATCAAGAAATACATTATTTAAATTGAGTTACAAATGGAGCAAATCCACTCTAAATGAGGAATTTATAACCGTATGGAGAAGATAGCTATTCTGGAGATCCATTGAATAACATACCAATAAAATAGTTTAACCCTATTTCATTAATATGGAGTTGATGTTTATTGGGAAAAGTGAATCTGGTGAAAACAATACTTAAATCTAAAAAATAGTTCTTTTACCAGCAACCAAAGGAATTTAACCCAAAGGCAATGAAGAATTACATTAGAAAGGGTTAACCTGTAAACCTAAAAGCTATTTGCCTGAGGAGGTCCCAGCTGACAGTAGCAACTGTCTGGTTGTCTAGACAGCTGTTCATATCGTGTGCAGCTGTTAAGTGGTCTGCCAGCACGTTTTTTTATTTTATTTTTTTGAAAATGCCTGAGCAAGATTAAAAACTTACAAGTAACTACATATCCATAACTAAATATTTGGGGGGAAAATAGCATGCTACATCAAAACATTATTTTTTTTAAAAAGTCTTAAACGCATCCATTGTTTTAGAAGCAATAATCCCAAATTCAAGCTATCTCATTCTAATTTGGGTGGGGAAGGGGGAACAGTTGCTGTTTATCTTCTAAAAACAGATTACCTAAGACAGTTGTCTAATGCTAAAAACATGGTACCATTTCTCCATTAATTCCGAGAAAATTATCATACCTTGGGGGGAAAGATTTATACTCATCATGTTGAAAAAGTGTACTGCTATTGCTATTCAGGATTCCCTATCCATTTTTGAAATATCTTTATACTGTAAAAATAAAAATATGGAGCAATTTCTATGTTGTCTAGATTTAATAATATATTAAAGCACTGAGCTAATTCTAGAATAATAGGTATTACATGGAGTTTTCTTAGTTTTAATTCATTTTAATTAGTATTTTATTGCATTTTGAATGATTATTTATTACATGTTGGTTCTATTTAACAAGTAAAAACCTTTTAAAACTTACATAGATTCTGAGCTTTTAAACACCTACTACTTTTATCTTGTCCTACACCATTTCCTTATATTTTATTCAATTCATTCCTCACCTTGGCTTAATTTTTAGACCTAATATGAATGTTACACTATCTCTGCTATGCTTGGTTGTTGCTTCTGAATTTTTTTTTCTTTGCTGGATATTGATCGTAGTTAAATTGGGATTTCCTTCTTCTGCGTATTGAACTTGCAGATGACTGGACTGAACATTTCATGAAGAGCTCTTAACTCAAACAGCACAGGCTGGTTCACATGAAATGCCACAAATTCTTACACAGAACTAAGATTCCAGAGGAAAAGCTATATGCACCATGCAGGCACTCTTATGGTACATGCCAGAATAAATATAGGTTTCCTAAATGGAAACATTATCCATATAGGAAGTTGCCAAATGGGAAGCAGCTTTAAGCTCCCTTTAGTTTTGTTTTACTCTATTTGCATAGTGCCTAAGAGGAGAGCAGGCATAGCTTAATTTGCTTTTACAATCAACTAGACAAATTTTATTTGACCAGCAATACTGAAGAAGTAGCTGAGAGATACTCAACAACCCTGTTCTGTTTAAATCACGACCATTATTAAATTAAATGAACACAATGCAGAGGAATTAATACAAACATTGACCGATTTAAAAGATTTAACTGGTTGTGTTGGCGAAGCATAGAGTATGATTTATGCGACTCTTACCTGAAGTCTTCCTATCGCATCCAGGAGAGGGAAAAATCCAACAACAATCTGAGAAAGAAGTGATGGGAGCTGTAGCTTTGTTGCTACTAAGCTAGCAAAAGAGAACAATGGAACTTACTGTAAAGAAAAGCTCCATCACTCTGCTGTCCAGGAGGGTCTCACGCCAGGACTCTGTTGGCTTTAACATCACATTTTGTGAGGATTCAAACATAGCTATATAATGTCTGCCTAGTTGTCTGGTGTCAAGGTCAACAACAACATTCCAATTTGGCCTTCTTCTTTTTTTTTTTAAATCCCTGATACAACAGGTCCCATTCAGAAAGAATGCAATGGAAACAAATTTTAAGCCTCTTCACATACACAGCATAATTCATGCATGAGGACAAGGAATAAAAGACATTGTACTGCAAAAAAGAACACCCTAGGAATGCCAGATAACAGTTTGATCACAATGATGAAACATTCCATAGTGGCTCAATCGTGTAATAATCGTTCCAATGAGATAAGGAACAAAAATGATACCACATTCAACAGGTATCAAACCTGTCCAAAATATGCTTTGTATATTAAAATGCTTTTGGCTGGTTTTATCAGATGTTGCCTGGCAATTTTAAGTCTTTGAAACCTACTAGCATATCCCACATACTTCAAAGGATTCAACTGAGTTTAGCTTCTTGTTAGATTAAAAAATGTATCAATTACACATATGCATGCGTGTCTACACACTTCACAGCAGGGATAATGGATACATGGTTTAAATCTGGAACTTTATATCCCAACCTCATGCACACATGTTACACTAATTTTGATTGAGTTTCTTTGCTAATAACTTTACATAGGAGCAGTCTTTAAAAGACAGAACATATGCTATGTTTCAGATAATACAAGGTAATCCTATAAAAAGGATATTAGTATACAGAGAATCAATGTAAAAATACAGTTATTCAGAATGTATATGCATTTGCTATTCACTAAATTATACGTTAAATCTGGTAAAAACAGTATATTTGAAAGAAGACAGATTAATTATCAATCTGCCTAAAGATTCACATCCAACTCTTGGAGGTTCTTAAAAGTTAACAAAGAAACACAAAAGAGTACATTGTTGAAACTCATGTAACATTCAGATATTTATTTTGGATGGTTGTAGGGAGGGAACACCACCACACAGAACAATGGAATTCAATTAGTTTTGTAGTCGAGTACTAATTATTCTAAAAAATAAGTATAACAGTTTAAGTTTTATTGAACAATATTAATCACCTTTTCCATTGCACTGGCCACATAGCTGAGCCCAAAATTCTGTTTAGCTAGTTTCTCTGTGAAGTTTCTCTTCTCTTACATTTTTTTTTTTAAATCTGCCTTTTTTTCTTTACAACTTTCACCTTAAAACTGCCTAACATTAGCTATCCAAAATTCAACTTTTTCACAAACTTTAAGTTTAGCTCATGACTTCTGATACACAGCTTGAGGCTTGGTTAAGCATTTAGGGTGAATGAAATACTCTCTCCTTGTTTTTTTCCATTTCCCTCTCCTTTTGTTGTCTGTTTATGCTTAACAGTAAGTCTCTTGTGCACAGGGAACCTGTTCATAACTTTGAAAAGCATCAGAGGTGATGATTATTAAATAATGATAAAATAATAAATGATTAGTAATAATTGCTCAGAATCATTACTCAGTCTTAAGTACATTTTTTCTACTAAAGTACATTATATTAAATGCTGATACACACATACACGGTATGCACTTTCAAAATGCTAAAAGTACTATTTTAATTTTGAATAAGAAGACAACATAGAAGTCCTGTAATAGCAATTGTTGGAGAAAAAATGATTTTCTCCTTTTTTCTGTAAACCAAAGCTGTAGCTCCTCACTTTGACAGTTATAGCATTATGCTTTTAATGCAGTTTAGCATTAAGGCTTGCATAAACTGATACACATAAAATTCCCTTTTAATTTATCTGTTTTCTGAAGAAGAAATGGAATCAGGAATTAAGAGTTATGAATGAAAACTTGTTAAAGAATCCCATCTAATCCAGCATTCTGTGACACGGATTACTTGGGAAGTTCAGCCAAACTGCAGTGTAGTGGTTAAAAGATTAGACTAGGACTGAGAAGGCCCAGGGTACAAATCTACTTTCAGCCCTGAAAGTCCAATGGATGATTCTGGTCACACACACACACACACACACACACACACACACACACACACCGCCACACCTCTCAGCCCAACCAAACTAATAGGAATGTCACTGTGAGCAGAAAAAAAGAATGGGGTACAGTGTATCACAGTGCCTTGAGTTCGTGGAGGAAAAATGATACACATATGTATGTAACAAATAAATAATAAAAATAAAAGCTAAACTGCAGGGAAATATTCTCTTGCAACATTTGTTTCCCTTTAACCTGTATATAAGACATGTGGCCTACAATTCAGGAAGTAGTAAAGGACTATCACTAGCCATTGATAGTCTGATCCTTCATGGACCTGTCTTATACTTTTTTTTAAAGCCATCCAAATTAACATTACAATTGCTGGCAAAAGATTCCACACTTTAATTATGTAGTTTGTGAAAAAGCATTTTGTTCTGTCACTCTTGAATCTCCCCTCATTTAGGGGAATATCTACATAAAGCTTGTTTTTATAAACCTCTATCATTTTCCCCCCCTTCACTGTCTTTTTTGTTCTAAACAATCCCAAATGTTGTAGTCCTTCTACATTAGGGAGCTATTCCAGCTCTCAAACTATTTTGTTGGCATAAGGCAACTAGACAAATCTCTAGATTTTTGATATGGCACAACAGTGCCCCCTAAAGTGTCTGATAAGTTGGACCCACAGTTAGAAGCCAGAATCAAAACAATCCAGCTTTTGTTCCCTTAAAAAGCCATGTAATCCTATTTATATAATGTCATAACTAGGGAAAAATAAGACTGAATCTTTAGAATTCTGTCAAGGATTACTAAGATGGCTTTAATTGCTAAATAATTTTTTACTTGCTATCTAGATCCAGAACATCCAAGGCTGAGCGTTCTGCTTTGCTGGACAAAACAACATTCACAGAGAAATTGGCTTTCATTTTTCCTTATGTTCTGTAAAACTGAGGATGGTGCTAAAAAAAAAAAAAAGACAAAATATACAGACAGAGAAGTGGAGCATATAAATGTTCAATCAGGAGATCTAGATGCTACCTCTAACTAGATCCCTAGCTATGAACTGCGACAGTTCATATGCTGACAGCCAAGATTTTATTCAAGAAAGTAGCAAGCACCTGATCAGCCTAGACTAGACTAATTGTATTGATCTTCACAATTCTGCATATGTGTCCACTGTTTTGTTTGCTTTTTCCTATATGCTATATTCCCTTTTCTAACCATATATAAGCTTTGATATAATAAGGGAATTTCTTGGCCTGGGCAGAAGTGAAATTTTTAGCAGAGCAGCCAAGAAGTTCCCAGTTTACAGACTAAGGGTGTCAAGAAGTTCAACCAAACTGGTATTGGCCTAATGTAAAAGTTCTTTATTGGGGAACTCTTGGAAAAAGGGATCTGAAGGCAGATTTTAAACTATTCCCTCTCAGTTTGCAATATACAGTAGGGTATTTACCAGAAGTCACCCTTTCTGTTCCATTTTCTCTGCTTGTCTGCCTTTCTTTTAATGTTCCCTCAGACCTTTTTCAACGGGCTATTTCAGAAATTTAAATTTTGGGGAATGTGGCTTCTACTTTTATGTAGCTATAAAAAGACAAGCTTTAGAGAATAACTTTGCTTATTAGAATAGTAATAACAATGCTAAATATTATGCTTTAAGTTCATATTACCCTGTTAATGAATCCATTTTTATTATGCCGTATCTAGCTTTTTCATGTGCAGTAAACAATATTTTTAAGTAGATTAGATATTTCTGGGTGAAAAAAGAATAAAAAAAATCCTTTGACTCTCTATCTCTCTTCACACATACACCTTGGAATAATCACTATATCTACTTCCTGATAGTCTTCCAGCATGCTCAAATTTTAATCTTCTTTAGATTTAAGATATTGCTTCTCCTTTATAGGATTCATACTACTGAAACTGAGGTATACTTTCACAGAATTTTGACAAATGATCAAAAGGATATAATTTGGAGGAAGAAAATTCCAGCTTAAGACCTGATTGGCTAGTGCAAGGTAACGTTGAAAGACCGAAGACATCTGAGCATTAAGATTTTCACGCCGGCTGAATTCCTGTAGTACCTCTACTGTGAGCATAAAGATCTGACGGAGATCATCCTCCTGTGCACAATAAAAACCAGATGTTTTAATAATCTTTCAATTTTGCATAATATAAATCAGTATGCAAATCAAATTAAACATTTTAATTACAACTCTCAGGCCAATCCAACTCTATTCCTCATGGACTGAATATTTTACACAGAAATCTTGCATTTGCTATCAAAATAACTTCGTTCTTTTTCATCTGAGAAGTTTATGTTAATCATATACAAATCATATCAAAAGATCACCTAGTCCAGTATGCTATATCTTACAAGCCAACAGGAAATCCACAAAGAGGAAAAGGAGTGTAATTCCACCATCTGCTCGTGTACCATTACAACACACTGCCATTGTTACGCCTCTGAGCATGAAGCACTACTTTTCTTTCTGTTCTGAATCATGCGCCATTCAGATTTGCTGGTGACAAGACCTTCTCTTACTAATTTGTAACATAACATAACATAACATAACATAATTATAGTCAAAATGGCTTTAAAACCCATCTTATTTAAGCCTTTGTTTCTCCTGGTGGTCAACCAATTGGTTTTGGGGTATTCACAAATAGGAGCTGGAGAAAGAACCCTGTCCCACTATTACTCTCATATTACCCTCAACCAGGAGGTATCATTAGTGTTTTTCCAATCTAAAGTGTCCCAAATATTTTAGCCTTTTCTCCCATAAGGCAGGTGTTCGAATCACTTGATAATTTTTTCACAGCTGCCATACACTAAGTTGATATCATCAACATTTAAAAATTCATTTTTTCCCATGCTTAGCAATACCTGTCTGCCTTCATCAATGCATTGTAAAATTAGGTGTCTTTGCCCAGTGTGAATTACTTCACCAATGGCCATACCTCCTGGCTATATTGTTAACAGGCCAGTTGTCTTGTTTGTACGTACTTAAATTAAGATGTTTTAATATTTTTGAGTGTTTTAATGGGTTTTTTTTTAATTTTTTAAGAATTTAATTAAATACATGTTTCTGAACTGTGAGCCGCCCAGAGTAGTCTGCTGAGATCAAATCAATCAATCAATCACCAGGCTCAGCAGTGTGTATGAGCAGTTGATTTTTCCCTCCATGTGCATCCCTTTACATTGAACCAATTTTGCTGTTTGTTAATATGTAACCTTATGACATTAAGTTTGTTAATGTGTAATTATTGACATTAAATGTTCCAGGAATTTTTAGAGAGTTTTAACTAAGGCCTTTTGAAAAATTCACCCTTGTTTCCCTGACTAATAAATATTTTACTGACACTCAGGACATAGTTAATATGACAGGATTTAGTATTTATTTTAAAAGACAATTGTATACTTTTTTCTTCAGCTTATTTTTCTTTGATATGATAGATAATCCCTGCTTTCTACATTTATTCAGAACAGATGTTAAATTTCTGGCATGTAACCTCCTGGGTTCCATTCCAGTTCTCTAATACAAGTAGAATAATGTTACATATTTTTCCTAGAAGATCAGCAATTTCACATGTTAGTCCTTTAAAAACACTTGGATGGACAGCATCTGGAACTAGTTATTTGGTTTCAATTGATGATGTCAACTCCTTTTGCTTCCAAAGAATGTAAAGAGATGTTTTGTGGTTTTTAATTGGATTTTTAAAAACTTAATTAGTGGTATGGCTGCTCAAATGCTTTTTTTGTTGTTGTCTGCTTGTATTTAATTTATTCAAACTTGTGTTCCTCTAAGCTCTTATAGCAATAGCATTTAGACTTATATACCATTCCATAGTGCTTTAGGTGGTTTAGGTGCTCCGAGTGGTTTACAGGGTCAGCATATTGCACCCAACCATCTGGATCTTCATTTTACCTCAAAAGAACAGAAGGCTGGGTCAACCTTGAGTCCATCAGGATCAAACTCCTAACCGTGGGCAGAGTTAGCCTGCAATACTGCTTTCTAACCACTGCACCACCATGACTCTTTTCATTTGGAAAGGAATTCTACTCTCCGAACAGCCTTCTATAACTTTCTTGGTAGAACTTGCAACCTTTCCTTATGGTATGCATTGTAGTTCAACTGTTATTTCATTTGAGTAACTGCGGAAATATATGAGAGAGAGAAGGAAAAGACAAAAGTATCACATAGGAACCCCCCACAATTTCTAATCTGAAGTTTAATTCCTCCTGCAGATTGGTATTACACGATTCTCTTCCATATGTCTTCAATATCATGTATCTTTCCCTGTTCACATTGTTCTTGGAAAGTTAGAAAAACATACTTACTTGAAATATTAGTTTGCAATTGCCATGGAACTCCATGCTTAATCCAATGTTGCTGGTTTTACTTGAACTTGAGAATTCACTTAGCAATGCGGTTAATATGGAACAGGCCAGAGTTTGCTGAAAAAAAATGACGAGAAAAGATTTATTAGCTGAATAATTTGTTGTATGAAATTTTTATTATATCTTACCAGATCTTTTATCATTAAAAATGATAAACGTCACATCTATTCTCAGATTTGGATTTAGTTAAAAAAAAAAGCACTTGTTACTTGGTCTTGATATTGTTGTTTTTGAACTCCATGGTAGTTTAAAAATGTGGAGAAACTATTCTGTGCATAATAGACATTTCAGAGAATGCTTAGTAATTCAGAAGTAGGGACATTCATCTATTTCTCTATGGTGCCATGATTACAAACCCCATACTTATTGGGGAAAAATGACATAAAATATAATGAAACAGTAATAAAATAGAGTGAAATTCATAAAAATAGTAATGGTCTGATCCACCATATTTAGGTGCTTACTCCCTTGTTCCCCCAAAACTCTTTAGAAAAGATTCCATTTTCACCAGTTGTCAGAATACTGTCAAGTTTAATATCAAATTGGCATCTGGAAGGACATTATTCCATAGAGCAAGGACCATCGTTGGAAAACACTGCTTCCAGCATCCTGCCATTCTTACGTCCCCAAATCAAGAGAATACTTTGGATTGATTCCATTTGGAAAAAGCAGGTGCAAAGCTATGTAGAGCTTTGTACGGTAAAACCAGCACTTTGAATTACAATCATAAACCTATTAAAAGCCAGTGTAGGACTTTCCTTTTATCTGCTAAACTGCAGGTCACCTCATTTTACAACAGCAACAGTTTCTGAGCAGTATTTAATTGCAGTAATTTAGTCATATGATAAAGGTGTGAGTTATCGTGGTCATTGCATGTTCTTTTTCTAAACTACCAGTAACCAATCTGACCCTGACTCAATAAGCCCAAAGCAGTCAAATCTTGCTACTTAGCTAACTAATTCTTATAATCAATGCCTTCTTAATGAAATTTTAAAACTTTTGAGCTTAAATTAGTAGTAAAGGTTTCCAAGAGTAAAGGCATTGGCTATAGCTTTATCCTGAAAGTTAATAGAGCTTATATAGAATTAAGACTAAATACAAAGACAACCCACCCCATGTATGCCACTAAACTTTTCTACATAGTAGTAGAGATCTGTGTAAGTTTAGCTGCTATTGAAAAACATATATATGAAACTGCCAAATGCAAAGTATCTAATTTTCCAGAATTATATGAATAATGCACAGGTACTTCTTCCTCCAAAATTATTTAAACGCTTAAGGTAAATTTTAACGTATCAAACTGGTGAATGATTATTTCATAATATCTAGCTCCTCCACATATTAGGCAAAAGGTAGCATGTTTTATATTTCTCACAATAGATGTACATACAATGGAAGTATACAACTATTGGCTTTATTCCTAGACTATTTGGAGCCAAGGTGCCACAGACGGGCAGAGGAATAGGAATTGTTAAAGGGTCATGAATGCAGGCAAGCGTCCAGGGGTTAACAGAAATATGCACACTACCTCTGAACCCCCGAAAGATTAAAGTTGTGATGATACTATTTATGCGAGGTCATGCAACAGCTGACAGTAGTGCCATCCGCCCACCAACTGCAACATCTTTGTTCAGAAATGCCTCTGATGTCAATACCTTGACCCCACACACAGCTAGTTATCACAGTCACTATGTACAAAATTGATAGTCTTCTTTGCTATATAAATCCCAAACAGATAAAAATATTTTTTTTGTGTGAAATATATATGCAAGCTGAATGTAATAGCTGATTTCCGTAATGATCCTGGATTCTCTAGCCACAATAACACAAAGTTTCATATTCTTTTTTTTTAACATATTAGATTTATATGGCTGCCGAACTGAGAAACATAAAATTGCACAGCACCTGAGAGAAAGCTACAAAAGCACTCATACAGTCAGTACAATCAGAAAATGTACTTCATTATATAGCCAGAGGCCCAGAACCAAGTCTTCAGAGCCTTGCAGAAGGCCAGCAAAGTTGGGGCCAATCTGATCTCTGGAGGGATGATATTCCAGAGAAGTTGCCATGGCAAAAAAAAGGCCCTGCTCATGGGTCTGGCCAAATGACATTCTCCGAAAGATGGGACACAAAATATGCCTGTTCTGACAGACCAGATGGGATGGATAGAAACAACTGGTGTCCCATTAGTCAGACTTCCCCAAACTTTCTGACTTTGTGGAACAGTGGGGGAGGAGATGGTTTCGCACAAATGGAACATGCGTGCACACGCTTGCCCGCTGCTCATGGACCGGTAGTGAACCATGGCCCAGAGGATGGGGACCCCTGCAATAAGTAATCCAGCCCCAAACCATGAAGGGCTTTAAAGATGACTAGCAGAACCATGAATTGCATCCATAGGCATACTGGGAGCAATATACCTCATAGAGTTGTGGGGTCATGTGCACTGAAAAACAGGAGCCGTTAACTACACCCACCACCACAGTCTGGATTGGCCTTAATGAGAATTTTATTTTCTTTTTCTCTGGAGCTAGAAACATATGCATTATAGCCGATTGTGGAACGAGGAAGGCTTTGGATTATGCATGAACAGATAAGAGGTTAAATAATAGAACTATATAAGCTGCACTTCTAGTGTTGGAATGCCCATTTTCAGATGTCATAGAACTCTATAAAAATTAGAAGAAAGACGGCCAAAAATTTGCTTTTTAACAACTGCAGCTCATGGTGCCAACTTAATGAGCAAGTACAGAGAACATCATTCCAGTTAAGGGTGAACCTATAAAACTAGTCTACTGCCTCACTTAACAGAAATGTTATGAGTTCTACCACATGAACAAATCACATACTCAAACAATAACCCTGGTCTGACAACATAAAATATTTCTCTTGTTTGGAGAGTGGATTATCTCTTAGAATAGCCTGGCACTTACCCCAGTTGGGTAGTTATAAAAGTCTGCCACGCTTAAAAGAGACTTTCAGCTGCTCTAAGAGGAGATCAATCAGAATGTGCTAAGAGAGATTAACTGGGCAATCAGATACTCAGTGGAAGTTAAGCAGTCTTAGACAATCATTGTTTTTTTTTCTTAAAAAAAACTTTTAATAAACTCCCTCTTAAAGTTACTTCCCCATTAAAAACAGAAGCAAACAAAAACTACAGCAATGCACTGAAAAATAGACAACATTGTGAATATTTTATTATTATACATTATTGCATTTTTATAAAGGATGGTTCATGCCTTTAAAAAAAGAATTTCATTTAAATTAAAAAATTAAAGCTCTAATGAATGTTAGAATGGATTTCACACTTGTGACTGGGCGGGCGGTGGAAAACGTGCACCAGTATTTGAGTGTGCTTAGGTTACAGGGGATGAAAGGATATAAGAGTTCAAAGAGTTTAGGAAAATATAGAGGCTAGTATACACCTGTCTGAAACTTAGAAACTGATCAGATAATAAATTTCAGAGCTAAAACTGTTGTGTCTGCATCAAGCATTTGTGCTTCAGTCATCAGCATAAAAAGGAACATTTGGTTTAGACCAAATGACTGTTAAAAAATTAACTCTCGAAACTTCAGAATCCATTAGGACGATCTTACCCTTTTCTATGCAAGAGAAAATATATTTATCTTTATAACTACGGAAACAGCAGAGGAATAATGCACTTTAGGCAGAGGTCACACAGTTGTGTTTTCCTAGCCTGTCGAGTTAATCCTACTGTCTTAAATCATTCTCCGATACTGTCAAGATGATTTATAGGGCTGCTGTTCTTCTCAAATGCTTCTGTGAAATCCATATTGTCAGTGTTAACTGATGCCTAAGAAGACAGGAAGTATTTGATAACATCCTTCAAGAGATACTTATAACAGTGGGAGGAAGCAGGCGCGGTGCCACCATACAACTCTGCTAGTAATGAAAGCAAAACAAAATCAAAACAGTCTCTAGAACAGCTACCTCAGAAGTGACTTTAATTTCTTGTCCTTGAACAACCTCTATCAAAGTAAAGGTACTAAAATTTACCTCAGGTATAACAGAAGCAGAGGCTAACAAATAAAAATATACTCTGAATGATACATAACACATTTACCACTAATGACTATTTGTGTTAGCCATTGCAAGATATTTTGGGTCACTCTAACTCGAATGTTATCATGTTCTTTCTCAGACTCCTTTTGAAGTAATGTTATGCAATACGTTGAATTACTTGGAAAAACCAAATGTTTTAGGAGATAGAAACATATTTCAACTGACAATATAAAGGATGGATATCAGAGATGTAGGATTTAGCAATTTTTGAGCCAATTATTTATTTTGTTAATCAAAAAATGTCACATTATTTCTCCTTTTGGAAAAAAATTTTTGGAGGCTTGGCGAACACTGAAATCGTAGTTTTCCCTTTTTAAATTATTAAATCAGATGAACTTGAAATATACCATATTTGTAGTTAAATATACTTCTTTATGTTTTTCTTCATTATTCTTTGTCCTTTTTATCTTCATGTATGGTGAAATATTCATTTTTATCTTATATATGTTTATTTGAAAATAATAAAATATTTTTTTTATAAAGGAATGTAAAAGGTACAGAAAAAAGTGCTGAAAAAAATAACTTTACACCCAATGCCCACATTTACAATTTTTGCACTGTCCGTCAGTTATATGATCACCATTACTGTCAGTACATGTTGTTCTGTGCCTGACCTATGTTTCCTGCCCCTACTTGCCAAGTGGATAGATTGGAGAGAAAGGAATTACAAACGAGTAAGTAATGGATAATACATATCAAGTGGGTAATACACATCAAAAGCAATGTGGTGGAACCAGAAGCCAGGAGGGGTTTGTGTATATGATGACCAGGCTGAGAATGAGGGAAGGTTCATTGTTTAAACATTGTTAACCACAATCAGCCAAATTAGCACATACTTGACTACTCAGATTTTCAAGAACTGTCTTCAATGCATAGTATAGTATTGAGTACGGAGTTAGTTCATCTTTTGTGGTGCACTTCTGGATAATGCTTCTTTTTTTTCTAAGCTTGAAAGTACTTCTAATTAATTTAATTGCTAGTCCTAAGGAATATTTTCTATCCATGGCCCCCTTTAATATTAATAAGCTGTTCTAAAATATAAAACCAGAAGCTTCATTATTATCATTTATTCCTATAAATCATATTCTTACTGAATTTTTAAAAAGTGGTATTTTGGATTTGGGATACTAGTTTAGCATACCATTTATGTAATCAACTTTTTCTGAATCTTCAAAAGTGATTTGTGTTACAGTAAATGTAATTAGCATAAAGGGTATTTGTATTGCTCCTTCTTATAGCATGCAAATGATTTAACAGTCTTTGACAGATCTGAAGAAATCCTGTTCTTTGACAATCCCTTTAATCTTTTTTAACTTTTTAATTTTAAAAAACTTTCTTGGATTTTATCTTATGTTAAGCCAGAAACAAACTCTGCATGTCTAATTGCAAAACATACCAAAAAAAGATAACAATGCAAAGATTTAAAGACTAGCGGTGTCAAATAAAAACCAGGGATGAGGCTATATTAGCATCTTATATTTCTTTTGGGGTTTGCTGTGTGGTGTGCAGGGTTAAGATGGAAATGTGATTCATTTTTAAATTCATGCAGTTTTTAACAATCAGCTAATTTACCCAACTCTGTTATTTTGCATAACTCATGGTGAGTTATGTTTACCTTTCTTCAGTGAAGACCTCCAGGCATACATAACTCAGTGAACACATTAGAAGCAACATTTGACAAGTTGTTGAACAGACTATTTTTATATATTAATATGAGGCAGCTGAAAGTTCACACAGCCATTTTCTCTCCCTCCCCCATCTCTCCCTCCCCGCATCTCTATCTCCC
>JAOYMU010000274.1:13839737-13852697 GCA_025802295.1 Psammodynastes pulverulentus
CAAATTGCTGGTGGGAGGGGCTTCTGCAAAATTTGGTGTATAAGATGCACCCGAATTTCCACCCACTTTTGGGGGTGGAAAAAGTGCATCTTATACTCCGAAAAGTACGGTAACTCTAAATGCTAGTGCTATTGCTATACTCTACAGCAGTGATGGTGGTGCTGAAGTAGAGGCCTGCATGGAGATGGCAACTGATTGAAACTGCTAAAGACACCAGACTTCTATTTCAGCCCCAGCACTATCACTGCAAAGATTGCTGTTGTTTGGGCAGGCCAGAAAGGGCAAAGACAAGGGGGGGGGGGGTGGGCAGGTGTGTGTGGGTATTTTCAAAAGCATGCAGAGAATAGAGTTCCTTATCTCACTGAAGCTCCTTACTAGGAGGGACAAGCCAGGAATGGCTTGGATCAGGGTAGATCTTTACTCAATGGGATTCAGTTAATGACAACAATGGGGACTGCTGTCACTAAATGAGGTCACATGATGTCACATTTTGATAGCATTACTTAACCATGGAAACTCCAGTCCCAATTACCATTTTAACTTGAGGACTACCTGTAATTAGAAAATGTACCTAAGTGAATGTTGCTTGTCTCCTATGTAATAACTCTTCCCAATGTGGCCAAAGTTGGCTTTCTTAGTGTAAAATAAATTTAATGACAACTAATGAACTCACACAAAAAATATATTGCCAGGTATACAAGGAGAGAAAGAGAGGGGTGGGTGGATGGATTGCTGGGCAAAATGGTTAAAGATAGCCAAAAAAAGATAAAATTGTTGTTCCAATAAACTTGGAATATAATATTTGATAAGGAACAAGCAGTCATATGAAAAGAAGCACAGGTAAAATGTAAAATAGGGATTTAATAACTGAAACCTGCAGGCTACTTTTTTATTACAGGTGTGATTACTCTTAAATCAGATTTCCTCAACCTACTGCTTTTGGATTTGTTAGGACTTACGACTCCCAGAATTTTTACCCAACATGGCATACAAGAGGAAGCAGAAAGCTTGGCCAGATGGTTAATGAAAAAGCAGGATTTTGAAGAGAGATTTGAAAGAAGAAAAAGAAATAGCGCCTTACAGATGTTGAGAAAATACAGGAAGAGTATAATCTTCTGAGAAAGCAGGAAGCCTTTGAACTGAACTAGGGAAGTGAAGGTCACGGGAAAGGATGTGCTGGAATGTAAAAATGAAAAGAGATAGAAAAATGCAAGTTCTTGGACGTTTTTGAAAATCAGGAAAATAGGCCAAATAGAAAACCAGTTTAAAATATATGCTCCTCTCAAAATATTAGGGGAAAATAATTATAATTCACTTTTTAGGGGAATGTTTTGAAAAGCCAAAGAAAGGCAGGATATAAAACTAACATAACAATATTTGTACATAGATGATAAATTTTACTTTAGTTGTGTAGCTGATGTCTAATGCTATCAGCATCGCAAGTCTCTTTCACAAATAATCCAGGGACAAGGGCTGTAGCTGAAGAAAACAGACCTTTTTTTACACAGATTATATCCAAAATCAGAATTTGTTGATATGACATTCTTAACAGGCACTGTCAACACACTTCAATATTTTTAATCTCTATTTTATTTTATTTTTTAAAGTATTTAGGAACTAAAGGGAAACAAAAGAAAAAGGAAATAGAAAGGGCAATTTACAAATTGAAAGAATAAATATTTACAAAAAGGAAAAAATATTTTCCTTTATTATTCTATAAATAATATTGAATCAAGACCACATCTAAAGATAATACCTCAGTTTAAAAGCTATTCTTAGCAACAACAAAAATAAAAATAAACCATCAAAATAACAATTGACAAGAATATCTAGCTAATCTATCAGTTTGTGCAGAATTTGATGTTTTAAGCTCTTGAGAAACCCCCTATATTAAATGTTACAGAAATCTATGTACAGAGTAACCCTCTTTGATATTTAATACTGAAAGCTGTAGCACTTGTTAAAATACAAAAAACATTGGAGTCAGTAATTGAATTCACATACTGCACTAAGCCATGATTTGCTTAGGCATGCTTATTGTATAAGTCATAATTGACTGGGTTTGTATAACACATTAAGCCAAAGGCAAACAAATTATATTATGGCTTAGTAAATTGTGTGAGCCAGGTCAAATGTGTTAAGTGTTTTTTTCAGGCAAGCATACATATTTTGCTGGGAAGGAACTTCCTTATTCAGGAAGGGCTATGGGATTAAAAATGTATTTGTATGTGAAATTTAGCACGCAACATTAATTTTTTTTTCATGGTGTTACAAAATCCTAACATGTTGTGATTTCTTTACAATAACTCCAATCTCTCTAAAAAATACTCCAATTCAATTTAATTAGATTAGCCACTTTATGTTTGCAAGCCTCATTTATCCAGATTTTCTTTCCAGATGCCTTAGTAGCCCCATGCTCCTTCAGAGGAACCTTCTTCAAACTGACGTGCTCCAGATGCATTACAGAAAAATAGAAAGTTTTGGAATGCTGCTTTAGAGAACATTCTATAATAAAAGTATTACATACTTTTACTGAGTCTTTCATATCCTTTCCTCAAACACGTTATTGGCAAAGGCAACAATTCTATAACTAACTCTTTGTTTAAAATATTTACAGGCAACTTTCAGAGCAAAGCCCATGCCAAGATCATCAGTCATGACACAGAATACATTAAGATATTATCTGAATTATCAACCCGTAAGAATACAGTATTGTATAAAAGCTTAAGGTTTGATCCCTACTTAGTCACACTGAGAATATACTTAGTGAAATCAGTGAGACTTAAGCTGGTCATGACTAGCAAATCTCAGCAAATTTAATAGCTCTATTTGCAAAAATTATGGGATTTGAAAGTCAATCAACTGGAAACCACAAATTTTAGGGACGGCTGATCTCCTGCCAGAAATGTTACAGACAGTATTTAGAAGCTAGGCATGATTATCATGAATTATATCCGATTCTTCAGGATTATTTTCAGAACAGAACTTTCTCACTGGCAAGACTTCTGTCTGTTTGCTTTATTCTATAGGTAGTCCTCGACTTTAGGACCACAATTGAGCGCAAAATTTCTGTTGCTAAGCAAGACATGTGTTAAGTGAGGTTTGCGCCATTTTACGGGCGTTCTTGCCATAGTTGTTAAGTGAATCACTGCAGTAATTAAGTTACTAACACGGTCATTAAACAAATCTGGTTTCCCCATTGATTTGTTTATCAAATGGTTACAAAAGGTGATTACATGATCCTGGGACACTGCAACCGTCATATGAGTCAGTTGCCAAGTATCTGAATTGTATCATGTGACCATGGGCATACTGCAACAGTCAGTGTGAAAACTGGTAACTGGTATAAGTTACTTTTTTAGTGCCATTCTAACTAAATGGTCGTTAAATGATCTGTTGTCCGTCAAGGACTATTTGTACTGTACTGTGTTCTAGATTTACAAGCAGATGGCAGCACATATTAATATGCAGACAGCTCTGATTCATAAAATTGTTGCAGGGTAAAGCTATGTACAACATCAGTTACAATCAAAGTTGCTACACCTTGCTTTCTCTGACAGTCTGCTGAGCTTAATTACACCAAAAAGAAAAAGAAGCTAATTTTTGAATGCATTCACTGATGTTTTTATAAAATGTATCCAAGTATCACATACTGAACTAAAATCGCCGCCCCCCCCAGCACCACTGTTTATAAGCAATTTAAAGACCTGAAGCATCAAAAGCTGGTCTCATTGATATTGCTGGTACTTTCAGTAGTGTTCCAACTGCTGTAGGAAAGCTGAATCTTTAGGGAAAGGGCGTTTGCTAGGGATAGCAACTAGAAAGAAGACTAAGTCAACTGGGAAGAACAGGGAGCTACAGGTAGTCCTCAGCTTATAACCACAACTGAGCGCAAAATTTCTCTTGCTGAACATATTATCATATGTGGTGGATGTGTCCAGTAGCAAAAAAATATTGGATAAGGATAAGAAAGTGGATAGAGGAAATAACTAAGCAACAAAATTGAGTTAAAATCGGAGACATTTTTATTAGGTATAATAACAGAAAAATATGTCAAAAAAACAGAATATTTAATGCTACATTTAATAACAGTGGGTAGAATAGTCTACGTGTAAAACTGGAAAAATGATATTATGCCGCCAGAGGAAAGTGTGATAAAGAAAGTATTAGAGTGGATGGATAGGCTGACTATGGAAATAAAAGACAGAGAAGAAACCCATTATTATTTGATCTGGAATGCATGGTATAATTGGCTAAACAGTAGATACAAAGACAAACTGAGAATATGAAATATTATAGTAGGACAATAAGAAGTATATATGGTGGATATTATAGTGGAACAAAATATATAAAGGAATATATATATAAATGTACATATACTGTTACCAAAGTGAAGCAATGAATGGAAACTATGTTGTAAATGAGGAAAATTGTTTAATAATTATTTTTTTCCCTCTTGCTAAGTGAGACAACTGTTAAGTGAATTTTGCCCCTTTTAATGACCTTTCTTATCACTGTTAAGTGAATCACTGCAGTTAAGTTGGTAATACGGTTAAGTGAATATGGCTTTCCCATTGGCATTGTTTGTTAGAAAGTTGCAAAAGGTGATCACATGACTCCAGGACACTGCAACCATCATAAATACGAACCAGTTGCCAAGCATCCGAATTTTGATTACATCACTCTGGGGAAGCTGCAACAGTCATAAGTGTGAAAAATGGTCATAAGTTATTGTTTTCATTGCCGTTGTAACTTTGAACGGTGGCTAAATGTTCTGTTGTAAGTCAAGGACTACACACATACATACATACATATATACATACACATATATGGTCCTGGGGAAAACTAGAAAAAATTTCCATCAAGTTTTTCACTTTTTACAGATTTGTACATTTCTAGCCTTCATACAATTACAGTATAGATATTTGCAATTATAATAATCAAATATCCGCAATTCGGGCAAATCTGATAAAAAATTATTCACATTTTCTACTAGATACTTGGCTTAAAACTAGCAAAATGACAAATGAACAGAACGATGGATATGTTCAAGATACAAGTAGCAAGTATATAATTCCCACATTTATTATATCTATTAAGACATGCTATTTGAAAATGCAGTCCTAAATATGCTTACTCAAAATCAAACTTCACTTAGTTCAGTAGCTCTAATATCCAAACTTATGTTTATAAAATTGTAGTCTAAAGTTGTAATAATAAAATTCTTAGTTTGGGATTAAACCTCCTGAATTACATTGCGAATATATAAACTTTAAAATCTATAGCTCAAAAGTGCACAAATGCAAAAATTGTGAATTTGAGTAATTCTCAGCCACTAGGTCAATGGTAAAGAATATTAAAATATGTAATTCAGCATTATTTGATAGGTTCAACACTGTGTACTTATGCAAGGAATACATTACAACTTCAGAATAATGCAAAGCAATCTGAAAATTAAAATAGGTGGATAAAATTGGGATAATGTAATGCCAAATTATTTAGCACTTTTTAAAAAAAAAAACATTTTTACCAATTCTAGAAGTTTACAATTTATTTTACAGACACTTCACACCATTATTTTCATCATTATCATCAAGAATTTTTAGCAAACTTCTAAGATTTTTAGCACTAATACCACTCTGTGTAAAAGAATTATACAGATCAAATTAAAGCCACATTACTATACTTAATGAGATTTCCAATTTCCTGACTAGATTCAAGTTTTCTAAGATAGGAGGCAATCTTAAAGTCTATCAAATAAGTTCATTTAGATATCATTGCTCTCTCAGAGGATTTAGAGATCTATAGATGATAAAAAAGCCAAAACTTTGCATTGACTGGTGGAAAAAAGCAACGCAAGTTAACTAAATATATTCACAGTCAACCAAGAATTATGAATTATGAAATCAATTTTCTTATTTTATACATATGAGTTATGGGATGAAGAGAGTTTGGGTTAAAATATTAGACATGTTAAGGTTTTGAAAATGTTTATACTTGTCTTGTTAAAGAAGTTATTTCTTTCTGTCATTTTTTCTTTTATTTCTTTTATATATTTCTCCTTTTTGCAATTTCTATTTTTTCTTGTTTATATTTTTCTTAGTTTCAGTTTGTAATTTTAAATTTCAATAAAATTGTTATAAAAATGAATTCAAAATCAAGTACAGACTATAGTAAGTATAGCATCTGGCACACATCTAGTGGCATCCTGAGTCGCACCTTCTGCATTAGCAAGTCCTGCTTTGTATTTCAAAATTGCTCAAGCTTAGCAGCAAAAAGACAAGTTAAACCCTTGCCTCAGGTAGTTTATAGACTTCTTAAGAGCCAAGCTAGATGTTTAGAGATTTCATATGGTACAGTAAGAGACTATATCATCTTAAATTATTATTTATCTGAATGCTATATCCTACCCTCTAGTAAAACTTTGTACCATAGAGGGTGAGGGCTAGCTAGGACTCTTTTGTCCTGACTTTTTAATGTGCTAGGTAGGAGTGTTATTTGCATTCCATGCAGTTATTCAGCTAAAGTGTAAAGACACTACCATAAAAGAGGTATCAATGTATATTTGATAACAAGAATAAGATATATGTTCAGTAACATGTAAGTGTATGAATAATCTCACTAACTAGAATGAAATTGCTCCACTCTATATTAGTAAGTAAAATTTCAGTGTTCAAAGTCCCCTCCAATTCTTTTTTTAAGAATTCAAAACAACAGCATTTTCCCACAGGAAAGATTCTTATAATTACTTTCAAAATCTTATTTCAAATCCATCTGGATTCTTAATCTGTTTATATAATCTGTCTGCCTGATATTTCCAAAAAGCACTCTGATAGCTTATCACACCAAAGGACTGTTAGGAAGGGGAAAATAAAATATATAAGGCATCATTCTGAACTCAAGAAAAGAAAGCCAATGTAACAAATCTAGATAAAACTATCCTGATTGTAGCTTGTTTCTTTTTTGAATGGACTTATTATACAAAACGTTCACTATTTGCTGCCTGAGAAGTAGAACAAATTATGATGCATTTACTCAATAAGTCTATACACATTCCATACATTGGTACTGCCAAGGCCACTAATCTAGAAGATTACTGATTATAGGCAAGCATTCTTTGCTCTTTGAGAACGGTTTTGGATTTTTTCTTGTTTTAATATATTTAATTCACTGAGAGCAAACAAATGCAAAGTTATTTCAGCTTAGTCACAAGTAGCATTTTGGAGCATGAATTTCTACACTTGCAGAAAACCTTCACAAAAGAAAAGGTTCTGCTACTGAAACTTGGTTGTTTTACATATCCATCCACCCTTGAGAAGCAGAAAAAGCAAACTGAACAGCCATTTCGGTAACACAGTGTAGAGAGGGGAAAAAGGAAAAAGACAACATACATGCAGTATTGGTAAAATGGGCGTGTAGTAGAGGCTGATATTAAAATATACTTATCAGGAGACATGAAAAATGGTATTAAAAAGGAAGGAGAGGGGAGGAGAGAACCAGGATAGAAACTGAGAAGTGGGGGAAACCACTCCTGATTACAGATTTGAGCACGTGGATGTCGAAGTGAAAAGGGAAAGAATTACGTTGGGATATGATGATATCAAACGAATGGAATCCAAGCCTCAGACAACATTAAAGAGATTATGGAAAGCGACAGGGACAAAAGCGAAGGGTGGCCAGCAACGTGATCCTGCCCGTCTTTGCCCGCCTGAGGTCCAAGAGGTTTATAAAGCTGGAGGAAAGATGCACTGGGGGCTGCAGCTTCAGGCAAGAAGGAACGGGAGAGAAGAAGAGCCGTCCTGTTGCAAAAGTTTCTAGGGCACGAAAGGCGATGCCATCTCCCCGGGTTATCCGAGGATGCTTCCCTAGGAGTCCAAAGAGAGCCATCCCCGGGGAAGGGGCACTCACGGGGCTTCCCCGAAGGACAGAGCCCAGCTTATTCCACCCCATCATCCGCTCCGCCCCCGGCCGATTTGCCGACCCGCCGACCCGCGCGGCTCCCTCACCATCAGCACTTTGGCCGCGCTCTCCAGCTGAGCGATCACCTCGGAGGCTCCCCCCGCCGCCGCGGCCGCCGCCATCATGGTCTCTCTTCAATGACGCGCCATGCAATGCATTCTGGGACGAGGAGGCCGCTCAGCCAATCCGCGATCCCGGAGGGGCAGACGGGCCGGGTGGGAGCGCCGGAGTGGGGAGGTCGCGCCGGCCCCGCAGAGCCGTCGTGAGGTGCTCCCTGCCGGTTGCGGGGTGGCGGAAGCGGCGGGTCGTCCTCCTGAAATGGCTTCGCGGGGGAGGGAGTGGGTGGGAAATGGCGAGAGAGCAGTTCCGTCAGGTCCGGGAAGGGAAGGGGGGATGCGGGCATGTGGCCCGACCCTTTCCCACCCCTCGCAATCCTGAAGCCAATGGGGGCTGAAGAGGTGACGGCTTGGAAGCCTAAACGCTCCCTCGACGAGAAGACCAACATCTACCAGCTCAAAATAACTCGAGATTTAAGCCCTTTGCCAGCCAAACTGAGAGAAACGCCGGTGGATCTGGGACTGGTTCTTTCCATTCTCAGTCCTAAATGACTCCAATCCACTCCCAGCCAAAAGGATTCGAGGGAGGGTCATCCAGGTCAAAGAATTTGTTCTCCCAGCAAGTTGGAAGCTACTGCAATCCATTTACGGGGTTTGGGTTATTTGGATTTGTTTTTGTTTTTAAAAAAGGTAGATTCTCCCAAGAAGCACAACGCATGGCTAAAGCAATACTGAAAGTTAGTTACTGCTTTCCAGTTTTCTTATTTATAGAAATTTTGAGAGACATCAGAAAAGGGATTTTACATAATACTACACAATGTAGAATTGATATAATTCTGTGTCTAAAATTATGCATGGAACCAATTATATGTATGTCCATTATGATGGCCTTCTCTTCTTTGAAATAATTCAGTATAGTAGGAATTGTGCAAGAACATGTAACTCATGATAATATCACATAATCAGTTTATATATCAGATGTTTCAATTCAGTGTAGAGTTCCTTAGGTATATCATGCTTGTCTATCAAATACATTTCATCTGGGCCAAAGTTTTCAGTACTTCAATACTACCATCAATCCTGAGACCAAGGCAATATTGAAAACAAAATGAAGCAAGTACTGTAAGTAAATATCAATCCTTTCTTGGCTGGCAAGGCATATACTAGAATAAATTATTTCCCAAGACACAAAGGTTCAGGTAAGCAGAGTTATTTAACAAAACCACAATGCTATTATGAAAGAATTCACATGCTGCTGTGTATCGATTGCTAGGTGAATTTATAGTATGCTCATTGTTTAATTTCTTATGCCTTTTTCTAGAAATTAATGTCTTTGGGATAAAGAGATGGTATCCATCCATTCCTTGTTTTAATAAATGATTTAGTACAATACGAGGTTGCTTATTTTATACTATGTGAAGACAAACTTTATAAACTCTGCACTTTGGAATATCTTTTGACCATTCAACTCATTCACCTGCATTATGTCTAACATATTCTGAATATTATCTCATCTAGACCAAAGTTCTAAGCATTAGAGTGCAGTTGCAGCATTCTTGATCCATTGTGATTAAATTATGTAAACAGCATTGGTTTTTCTTTCAGGAGCTTTCAACTCAAGTCCTACATCTTCACTTCTTTCATTCTCAAAATGCTCAAAACTCTGCAGAACACTGAGTCACCTAGTACCCACTTTTAGTTGATCAATAGGGGAATGTAAAGAAGTCATCACTGTAGCATCTCCCCTGTCACCTCCCTCCCATACTCCTTCTTAACATTTTCAATTCATTTTGAATTTGATCATTTGGTCATGTCTCAAAAGGGGCAGGGGGGCAGAGGCAACAGTTGCATTAAGGAAAGACTTTCTAGCTGCAAATTTTGCATTCCCTCCCTAATTTAAAATCTTCTGAGCTGTGAAGGTGAAAGGATGAAGGCACTGGGGGTTTTGCAACAGTTTACTTTTTCCACTGCTTTTCATCATGGCTGCACATTGTGACTGGAGTGGAGAAGAGGAGACATACAAGTTAAATACTTACAGATGGTATTAGGGCCAGAACACGGAGACAAGAGGAAAGCAAGAGTTCCTGTCAACTAGAAACAAACCACCCACAAGCTGCAGCAATGAAAAAGGAAAAAAGAGTTTTGCAGCAAGCTCGGATAAACCAGTTAAAGAGCCAGGAGAAAAAAAAGTTTGAATGTATATGATATTACCAATAATGTCATGGAAGGGCAGAGATTCAGAGCTGATCCTGAAACAGTTCAAAGAAACAATTGGAAATCCCTTACTTCTTTTCTTTTTTGGGGTGGGTTACAATTCCTGACCCAGTTCCTATGTTACACCTGTATTAAAATATTACTTGGTTGAGTTGGTCTTAATGTTGTATGTGAACCTACTCTATCTTCTATATTATATTCACAATAAAATGTGCACTGATATCAGACCCTGAGGTTTCTTTCTCTTATCTGTGTCCATTCTTTTATCTTTCAATTCTGTCAGTTTCCAGTTTCTTACATCACTTCCAACTTTGTTTGCTAAGAAACAATCTTCCTACATGGCCTAAAATTAAATATAAAGAAGACCAAACTAATGCCAGTGGATAATCTAGTAACCAGCCTTAGAATTATATCAAAGTGGTAGATAGCATCTGCTTTTTAGGATTAACCATCACAAATAAAGCAACAAGCAGTCAAGACAGAGCCAGAGACTAGCACTTGGGAGAAGATATTCAGATGTTGTGATGTGTCTATACCTCCAAAATCAGAATTGTACAAGTGACACTATAGGAAGCAAAAGCTGGACTTTGAAGAGGCAGGATAGAAAGAACTTTGAACTTTGATGTTAAAGATTCAAACTTCTTTTATCTGACTATAATCTTAGTTGAGATTCTTTTTCCTCTTCCTCAAGGATTATAACTGCTAATAACTTATCTGTAAGGAAGTCGTAAGCCTATGTAGGATCCAGGGACTTTCTTAAAAATGAAAATCATGTTAGAAGCTAGCATTTTGTTTCATAGCATGATAAATTTCCATTTTGAAAATTAGTTTATTTTCTACGTGAATCAGGTGCAGAAAGCCTGGTATGTGCCAAGGATGGACACAGACATAGATGGTATATAGTTTGATCATTAATTAATAAACCATAATTGAATAAAGTATTTGATATGGCAAGCCAGAGTGACTGGCTTCACATACCACAGATATTCAAAACTAAATACACAAACTAGTATACTATTTAAGAAAGAATAACATAAAAACTATAATCTCCACATTATTTCATAAGGAACTATTAACAGCAGTATCCCTGGACAAAGTGTTCTTGCATGTATATCATGAATCTAATGTTCCGGACAGATTGTGTCTCAACACTTGAAATAACCAGTCTTATAAGGGTAAACTATTCTACTACTGAAATTGTACTTGTCCATATCGTGGATATTTTATTATTTAGATAAAAGTTCATATTTCATTAGTTCTTCACTAACTAGAAGATTATTAGGAGTTGCAGAGAAAAACTCCAAATGGCTTATTCGCAAATGTAATGATAGTGACTTATAGATATGAGAAATGTAATCGTAAAAACAAATGTAAATCAATGTACTGTGCTGCTTAAAAAACCCTTCCCATATGCTGATGGGATCTATGCTTGTAAAATTAATTTGAAAATAGAATTTGAAGGGTTTAGTTAGTAACTAGAATTTAGTGAAGAGTTCAGTAACAACCAAATATGCCAGAATTGTGAAAAAATGGGTAATCTTATGTTATGATCAGTAGAGAGCAGTTGTGAACCCCACTTCCTCATCACTGTAAAGTGTTATGGTATTGGAATTTCTTCAGATTATTATAATATTATTTAGCACTTAAAGAAGATTGAACCATTTTTAATGAACAATGAACGTTTTAAATTTTATTTAATTTTATCCCACCTTTATTATTTTTATAAATAACTCAAGATGGCGAACATACCTAATATACTTCCCTCTCATTTTCACTAAAACCATAATCCTGTGAGGTTGGTTGGGTTGAGAGAGAGAGTGACTGACTCAAGGTCACTCCGCTGGCTTTTATACCCAAGGTAGGACTAGAACTCTCCATCTCCCAGTTTCAATCCTGATGCTTTCTTTAACTGTTAGACCAAACTGACTCTAAATTCAATTAATTTTTTTATATAAGTATCATTTTAAAAAAGCCATTACATAGCTTTTCCCTATCTGGTGCACAGCAGATGTGTGGAACTTCAGCTCCCATAATCCTTAGCTGGCATGCTTTGCTGGCTATGGATTAAAGGAATTATTCAACATTCCTGGAAGACATTGCATTGAGAAGCATTGATAGAGTACAGACAGTACTCTTCTTACAAATGGGACACATTCTGAGAGTTCATAAGTCCGCAAGTCCGACAAACATAAAAAGCATGCACAATACAGTTCTTATCTTACAGTATACAAATAGATCAGTGAACAGTATACAAGAGGAAGGCGGGAAAAGGTTAGTTTCTGTGCCACTTACGTAAGTGGCATGCTGGAAACATCTTTTCCTGTTTTCTCCCACTCCTAGAACGTTTTTGGTTGGAGTTGCAGACAGGCTTGTTCGAATCAATGAAAGTTCATAACTCAAAAGTTCATCAACTGAGTAATGTCTGTATAAGATAAAGGTTCCTCTCGCACATAAGTGCTAGTCGTTCCTGACTCTAGGGGGCAGTGCTCATCTCCGTTTCAAAGCTGAAGAGCCAGTGCTGTCTGAAGATGTCTCTGTGGTCATGTGGCCGGCATAACTAAATGCCAAAGGCGCGCGGAACATGATCATGTGGCCAGCATGACTAAATGCTAAATGCGCACGGAACACTGTTACTTTTCCACCAAAGGTGGTCCCTATTTTTCTACTTGCATTTTTACATGCTTTCGAACTGCTAGGTTGGCAGAAACTGGGACAAGTAATGGGAGCTCAC
>JAOYMU010000274.1:13852797-13864150 GCA_025802295.1 Psammodynastes pulverulentus
ACGCGTCACGTGACGCGGACTCGAAAAAGGTGCCGGAACACAGTACCGCTGCGTTCCGGCAGAAAAAAAGCCCTGTTAGCAAGTCTTTGTATGTTACCCATTTCTCTTTGCCCACTGCTTTTTTTTTTGTAAGCTGAGGCCAACAAAGATATTTCCAGGCATAGCCTGGATTTGTATCTATTCCATAATTATATATGAAATTCCTAATATAATGATTTTTAAAATCTACATGTACTTTAATTTGATGATATCACAAGTAACCATGCCACCCAAATTTCAGACCATGAACTTCTAAATCTAAAATTCTCTTATTTCTTAAGCAACAACCACTCCTTCACCCAAACCAAGCAGCAAAAGTACAATTTAAAATCAGGTAATCCTGAGATCTGGATAATCTTATATTTAAGACTTTTTTCTCCCCTGCCATAGAAATCTAGATGTGTCTCTCTTTTTTGCTACAGTTTAAATGATACATCAGTTTTCAAAATAGGCGTTGTCTGAAATAAGAACAACGTTCTAGTAACATATTCATTTTTACCACAGAAATTATTCCCAACAATTACACTGTAATTTTTCTCATCTTAATTTAATTCCATACTTTAATCTGGTTCTTTTGAAATAAAATAAAAAGATACTCCAAAATTAAAACCAAATCAATCATTAAAATCAAATCACTGGCAAACGCCCTTAGGTTATTTATTTTTTAACTTTCACTATAGCAATTTTCTCAGCTTGTTTTATGTCACAATTAAAAATTTTAAGAGCCAGAAGGAATAACAATGGAGAAATAAACTGATGACCTTATCTTGCTTGCATGTAACCACAGCCCAAACATGCTGCTGTAACTACTTTTCTGTGAGTTTTCTCATGTTGTTTTTATTGTACCTCCACCCCTTGCCTGGGGCAACATTACTTCTGCTTTAGCTATTCTAGTGTTAAAGTACCATTTTCATGAGACTTTTTTGTGGCAATCTGGATTGGAAGCTTAATTCCCAGAGCAGTGCTCTCAGTGCTCAACGCTCAGGTTGGTAATATTTATTACACAGAAGACAGCACAACACAAGAATTTCAGCAAGTATTCTGCTTTCAGTAAGAGCTTTCCAACTTGGCTTTTCCCCATACCAACTAGATTTCCAAGCCAATCCTCCATTTTGAAACATTGAACAGCCCATGCAATTTATTTATTTTATTTTTATTTATTTAGTTTGTCAAGCATGTATGAGAAAAAAAAGAAAAATAATACAAGTATGAATATATCATATAAACATATAAGTATAAACATGTATGGATAAAAAGACATTAGGACAGGTAGGCACATAGGTGCGCTTATGCACACCCATTACAGACCTCTTAGAAATGGGGTGAGGTCAACAGTAGACAATCTAAGGTTAAAGTTTTGGGGGTTTGGGGAAGAGCCCACAGAGTCAGGTAGTGCATTCCAGCCCAGGCATTTACAACTCTGTTGCTGAAGTTGTATTTTCTGCAATCAAGTTTGGAGCAGTTTACCTTAAGTTTGAATCTATTGTGTGCTTGTGTATGATGTATAATTTTATAATTATATAATTATAATTATATATCACATATAATGGACCCTTGCTGGATCCAGAAATAGGGCAATACTGAGGCAATACAGATCATCTATCAAGATAACTAACACATTTCCATGCCAAATGTCTGTCTGAAGCCAGACTGGTAAATATCTAAATAATCCATTTCTTTTAAGAGTTTCTGGAGCTGCAGCACCGTAGCACTGCAGTTCTTTACCAATTTGGTTAAATATCTTTAAATACATTTTATTTATTCAGCCCTGAGATTCCTTAGGGATTTGGCATAATTTTAATGGGAACATAATTGTTTGAAATATGAATATCATTTGTAAATATATTCAGAGCTCTTTCTGCTCTAGCATTTATACATTGTTTCCTGCTCAAGTTTCATTAAATTGGTTGGGAAGATAACAAGTAATTTATACCATATGACTTTCTAAATTTACTACCATCTCAACAACAAAAAAATTATATTTGGGGGAAAATATGTTTGGAATGACATGTTTGATTATCTGCCAATATCACTGCATTTTTCAAAAAGTTTTCACTAAAGGCAAGTTTTATTTTGTACAGAACAATGGCTTGGATTCTAAGATGATTTAAGAATGTTTATGGAAGGAAACTTTCCCACCCATTTTTCCCCACAGCCTACTGTGCCCTTTGAAAAAGCATTCCTAGAGATTCAGCGCCCTTCCTGAATTAAGGGGGCTGCACACAGAAAGGGAGACTAGTAATTTTCTCTCCACAAACTTACAGGATCTAAGCCAATTCATGGTAATGTTATGAAACAGCTAGGGAACTAATGTGCAGGCAAAAAAAAAAATGCGTAGGAAACTAATTTGTCACAAAATTCATAAAAAATCAACCTTGTTACTTGTTCTAACTATTATAGAATTAAATAATGGATGGGTCCATGCACTAAAATAAACTGTGATTTGTTATCGAAGTCAAGATTGTCTGGTTTAATGAGCACGCTAGCAGTATAGAATGTATACAAAGTTAATGTTATTTTTTTTAATTTAACTCTAATATCAGATGCTTTAACCATTATTAGCCTTCTTATTCCAACTAAAATTATACCTAAAATACTTAATGGAAGAATATTGTGACTCCTATTTTTATTTCTGAAATGTTATTAATGAAAATTCTTTAGGTTTCTCTTGAATGTTTTTCCATTGGCCCAAAGAAGTTATAAATTCTTTGCAAACTTCACTGCAGCTAATATAAATGTGACATGTTTTAAAACCAACTTGGAACATACCCAACTTAACAGGACTACCTATGATTTGTAAGAACCCACGACTGATGTCATTACTAGTCTATTTAAATAAACCCACAAAGGAATATTTATGCAAGCAAAATTTTTATCCATATTTTGCTAACAGTGTATCAAAAATGTAACACATTAATCTCATGGACAACTCACTGGCTGCTCTCTCCAATTTCTCATAATCACTGAACCATTTAATATATAAGTGTAATAGTAATGATGTCTTAGCGATCAGAGGAATCTTATTGGACATCCTATGATGCAGAATATTTTTTCTTCTTCTGTCCAGCTTCAGAAACAGAAGACATATCTGAATTGTAGCTACAGCTGGCCAAGTTCTCACCCTGTCACAGTTAACATACCAGAGCAAAAAGAACAAGTAATTTAAAGCCTCCAAACTTCCCAAATAGAGTAAGGTTATAACTGTAGATACTCCACTTAGCACAGGGATGTCAAACTCGGGTTGTCACGGAGTCATTACGGAGTCGTTACATGACATATCGGGACTTTACCTTCCCTTTACTAAACCGGGTGTGGGTGTGGCCAGCATGTGATATATCCGGCCAGGGGGCCTTGACTTAGCATTTAATTTATTATGAAACAATTCCAACACTTCATCGTTGTTGATGCTCCTTTTTCTCATTCTCCAGTTTCTGGATTCTCAACCTCAACGGCTTCTTCTGACCTCTTGCCACCGCCCTGGCTTTTCCTGAACAGACTGCATTCCTGGTTTCTGACTCATTGTGATTAAGCTATACAGGTAGTTCTCACTTCACAAACACTTGTTCAGCAACAGTTTGAAGTTGTGATGGTGCCGAACGAAGGGACTTATGAGCAGCCATCAAAGTTTCATCTCTTGCAGTGTGCCCTGCGTTCATTTAAACAAAATTTCAGGTTCACCTGTATTTATGAATTTTCGGCTGCCTACCTGCTGCCAGCAGCTTTCCAGTCCTGCCCTGTGTCACTACACCTGCTGTATCACGTGCTGCTATTCTACCAACTGAGACCTTTATTACGCACTGGCCAGATTCTTTTTCATGTGCCAGCCAGCTTCTTCTTTCACTGAGGGCATAGTGGGAATGGCTGTGGGCAGCTGCAAGCAGTGGGTAGGAGGGCAGCCAAAAGGGAAAAAGATGGGGATAAGGTAGGTGGATGGGAGGATTCAAATCCTTTACCTTACACTTAAGTACTTACTTTAAGTATTCCATTATCACTTCGAGTATTCTTTATGTTAACATAGCTAATAAAATGTGTACTTTTTAAAAAATTAGAACATATCTTAAATGTATGTATTTTGATAGAGATGGTTTAGTTTGATCTATCATAATACATCACAATATCATGGATCAGGTATAATCAAGATCAACCTTTCGATACTTCACTTAAGACAACTTTACCTTACGCTTACCTGGAACTGCTGCCACTAAGCAGAGCATTTCACTTAATGACCATGTTGCTTGGTGACAAGAGTTGCCAGTTCCAATTAGGGTTGCTAAGTGAGTGAGGACTCCCTGTACCGAGTCCATGTTTATCTTCAGCTCCACAGACCACAATTCTGGTTTATTTTCAAACATTTCATAGCCCATAAAAAACCAAAAGAGACATCTTGAGTTTGATTCATTTTTTTTAATAATAAATTGTGCCAGCAGAAGCTTTCAAAAGGCAAATGATAAATAAATAACAGTTAAACTGAGTTCCTGAGGAAGAACCTACCACATAAAAGGATGACAGATAGATGTAAATATAAAAATGGCATTATATAAAAAGTAGTAATACTGTATCTTTCATAAACCACCACAACACAAGCACTGCATATCTCAGAACACTCCTTTCATACAAATGTAAACAAATACACAATCATTTTGCTTAGTTTACTCTGATGGATTTAAAGATGTTGTTTTAGATAGTATTTAGACAATAGGTAGGATATGATAGATTAAAATATTAAGAAATAACATATGGAATAACATAGGAAAAACTGAAGCTTTAGATTTAAAAACATAAAATAAGCCAACACACAGTGGAATATTGCCCTCAAGTGTTATTGCAATCAGTCATTTAAAATAGAACTGTTAAACTAATCTGAATTAAGGATTTGAAAGAAAAATCTATTTAGGTATATATAGAATATAAATGATGATATTTATGGCTTAATTATCTTTAGCATTCCATTATCACTTTGAGTATTCTTTATGTTAACATAGCTAATAAAATGTGTATTTTAAACAATTTAAAAAAAACCATCTTAAATGTATGTCTGTATTTTGACAGAGATGAAGGATTAGTTTGATCTATCATAATACATAACAATATAATGGACCAGGTATAATCAAGACCAACATCTCGATACTTCACTTAAGACAACTATGGCTGCCACCTAAATAGATTCTGTTCCGTATATACTTGGTTAAGATAAATCTCTCCACTTAAACAGATCATAATAATTCACAGTTCCAAGCAGCCTTAGAAGTGTCACCATTGTTCTGTTCATATAGCATAGATAAACCATTATGTGATTGTACCATCTCTGATGTTCTTTATACTGATGACATAGTGCTTACCTGCAGATTTAAACAAAGTACAACTCCATGCTTTTATCATGTATGTAGTTTCTAGGTCTTGAAATCATCAAAGATAAGCAAAAAAAACAAAAAACAAAAAAAAAACCCGCCCCAAACTTGTTACAATTAATCTGGTCTCAGAGATGCTAAAATCAGATGCTAGCACTCATTAAAACCCACATTCTTCACTACAGACTATGCTAGAGAACTGATAGCATGGAAATTACCGTATAGTCCAGCAACAACTGAAGGAAAAAGTTCTTCACCCTTGCTTAAATGACTAAGGGAAGCTATACACTTGGATTTTCCACCATAAAATGTAATCACAATAATGAATAATTGCATCTTAAGGAGGACTAGAACCTCTTGATGAAGTATAATATGCCTTGTAGATAGAGTCCCATTTTCAATCTCCAGCATATTCAATAAAAGAGTCTCAGATAACAGGGCTTGGAAGGCCTCTGTTTTAAAGAAACAGCTTGCTAATTACCCTGCGCTGCCTGGAGACAGTACACTATACCTAATCATTTGAATCAATAAATCAACTTTATACGTCCAATACATTCCAGAAATTCATTGTCACTTAGCATTATAGCTTAGAAGAGTCCTATAAATTTAGAAAAGAATATAAGGCTCCTGATTCAATTTTAAGGCACAGAGAACTGAACATTCTCATTATATATTTCTGCATACAGATACTAAATGATAATATTCATGAATACTATATGGCAACTTACAAACACACTGAATACTGTGCATTGTGCTAGGTAGACGGGCCATAGATTTTGATCACAAAGTGATCTTGAAAGCTATGTTTTGCTATTTATCCTTTTATAGGAGGCTAAGTATCCTATGAAATTAGACAACTGATTAAACCAAACTCTCCTTCCCCCTACACACACCATCAATCCCTACATGGATTAAGAATTTTGCCATTTGTCTTAGAGAACATATAATAGATAGCACACAATCATAATAGAAAAACCATCCACACAATACTTTATCAGCACACCTATTGAAGGTCTAAAGTTAAAGATCTTCAGTAAAAATAGATGCACAGGACCTGCCTGTGAATGGCAAGAAAAAGGTCGTTTCAAACAGAAAAACAAAATAACACAAGCCATGCAAGCACTCTCCACACACCAATCATTGATATCACATCCTGACTGCCACTTGCTCAGACTACGATTATACTAAATTCCAACATATTTTTCAAAAGGGAAATAAAGCAGCTTCAACAATCGTGTCAGAATTTTGAAATGTGGAAAAATACACATAAAGATTAGGGGTCTGAATACAAAAATGGCACTGGTAAATTTAGGACATTAGACGCAATACATTTTTTTCCTCTGACTAAATATTATTGCACAGACACTTTTAATCATATGTTCTTCGATCTTATGTATTTTCCTAAAATGTGACATAAGTGCGATGGATCCAATTTTTAACAAATGAGAAAAAGAACAGCAGCATGATTTGTCAAAGTTAATTCCTATAATTTAGTAGGAAAAAAAAAACCCTGCTATAAACAAAAGTAAGTGCTCTTTGCTCACTTAAAATAAAAAAATAGCACAATGCCATAGAAGCATGTAAATGCAACAGCAGATAAGAAAAAGTTGGTTAAGAATGTAACACACCAGGCCTTAGAAGCTAGACTGAAATCTGGATTTCAAGTGCACTCGTCAAGAAAGCTATTTACAGGTCTATATGGCCTAAAATCTGAAACCGCTAGCATTTAGAACCTTCTTTTCAAGTCTCTCTTTCCCCAGACTTGCATGATCCTGAACTGGAAGTGATCCCAACTAAGAACTATATAAGGAAGACCCTAAATTGATGAATAAAGTTTTGTTTTAGGATTCTGTACAGTCATTTACACATATACAGGTTGACAGGCTCCATTCTGATCCAGCCCATCTTTGTTTTCTATATCAGGATTCTTAGACTGGCTTATATCTAGCCCAGAAGGCTTTGGATATCTGAATGGGTAACCATTGTCATCAAAAAACCTTCGGAAAGTGAACTCATAGAAGGCATGCTCTGTATGTTTGCCATTAGATGAGGCCTGAGGGTCCCATGCCCTGGCATTGTCTTCACTGGAGTCATCCCAAGGCCCGTCTTCCTCAACTGGATCAAAATTGGAAGTGTCCATTGGATGGCTGATCTTTGGGACATAAGGAGCTGGCTGTCTGCGGATGTCAGTGGAGAAGTCTATGGAGTCAAAGAAAGTGTGAGCCTTGATATCATCTGCTCCATTTCTTCCAAGTCTCTCTTCAGCAGAGCAACAGAGTTTTGCGATAAGATCGCTAGCTTCAGGGCTGAGCTTAATCTGAGAGGGAATGTGCAGAGTATTCTCCCAGTTTATCACCTAAAAAATAGAAGTATATAGTTAATGTCGAATATCAATCTGCCTGAAGTGCAAGACATCCACATGCAAAATAAGTCTGCCAATTGTTTGGTACTCAATGTACTCAATGATAATTCTGCCTTTTGCTTTATTTTGTGTGTATCACCTCACTTATAAAGAGAGCAAATTAAATAGATAACCAGATCACAGCAGAAAGACTCTTACTCCATAAAGGGATTCTGGGAAGCAATTTAATTGCATATTTAGCATAGTCCTCAGTTGACTCACTTCTTTCATCCTAATCTTGTTGAAGTCTTGTTGTCTCTGTACCAAAGAGAGTAGTAAATGTTTAGTGAAACTACAGCTACCACTGTTGCAAAGGGACCCATCTCACTGCTAAATATGCCCTACTAAATGATCAGAAGAAGCAAAAATGCTTTCTAATTAATGCACAGATAATTCCAATAATCCCACACCACCCAAAAAAATAAATAAATCTTAAATTGCTTTACATTTTCTATAGAGACCACTTGAGTGATGTGCTTATCTAAACAAATGATATCCCAACAAATAAACTGATCCACCTCTAGAGGAACAGAGACGCCGAAGAACGTAATACAGTAGTCTACCGCGTTTTCCCGAAAATAAGACTGGATCTTATATAAATTTTTGCTCCAAAAGATGCATTAGGTCTTGTTTTCAGGGAAAAGTGGTACTAAATGTGTTTGTCTGGCTGACAATCTTAAGTGGGGCTTATTTTGGGGGTAGGGCTTATATTATGAGCATCCTGTAAAATCATGCTAGGGCTTATTTTCCGGTTGGCTTTTATTTGGGGGGAAACACGGTAGCACCCTATCTATGTATTATATATACAATGTAAAAATCAACTTTTGATTGCCAGTATAGATATATATTAGCTCACACATGAAGCTATTTTAATTCAGTATTCAATAACAACCAATCCTATTTAGAGTTAACAGGTGTATGTGTGTGTGTGAAAAAAAGAACAGTTTTAACTTTGTCCTTGGACAACACAATTGTATAATAATCAATAGGAAAGAATATATGTAGATCAGAGTTAAACTGTGCAGTCCTTGGTGCTCTCTGAGTTTGGTTGTTTGCTTGCTGATGTTTCATTACCCAACTAGAAAACATCTTCAATGCTAATATGAGATTTGATCCCTGACTACTGTATATACAGTAGCTTGTCCTACCAGTGTTGGTGGGGATGCAGTTTTTTTTGTTAGAAGTACCTTAATTCGGGTATTTATTTTCTATTTCTTACTCTTATCTGAGTATTGGCTGCTAGGGAGAATGTATTCTGATCTTTTTGTTTCCTTTTAGCTTTTTATTGTCTGTTTTGAATGTTGTGTAAATATAGTTTATATCTATGTGTCTACTGATGGCTGATTTGTCTGAATGCCAAGCTTTCAGGAATTCCATAGCGGTTTTGGATTAACTTGGTCTGGTATATTGAGTGTTTCCAAGCTGAAACCATAGTTGAGTCTGTCCACATTCTGACAGATTAAGGAGTTTTCATTGTGTCTTCTGACTCCTAATTGATGTTTGTGAATACATTCTGCTAGTCTTCGATCTGACTTACATGGTGGCTGTTACAATCCATACATTCTATGTTGTAGATGACCCTTATTTTTTTTTCTTGGACTACTGGATCTTCTGATATACTTGATTTACTTTGAAGGGCTTTATTTGGTTTGTGTTCTATAGTAATGATATGTGATTGTAATAGTTTATTGGTTTACTGGTTCTTTCTGAGACAATTTTAATGTATGATAGTCTCATCCTTCACACACACACACACACACACACACACACACACACACACACGGAACAATCAGTGAATATACCTTTAGCTGAGTGTCTGTAGGGGTTGATGCCAAAAATGGAGGCTGCCCCACTAACATCTCAAAGAGAATTACACCAACACTCCACCAATCACAAAGCTGAGTATATCCTGAAAGGTAAGCAGAAAAATATATGTTTTCATTGTTTCATGCTAGATTTAAAAGTCATGATTATCACCATCATTATCAACACTATCACCATAAGGTATATCCCATTACATGCAGGCTTATTCAATCTTTTAATCTAAAAAATGAAATACTGTAACTGAAATGGTTCATTTAGAACCGACCAATGAAAGCAAATATGCATTCAAGAATATTCAGCTTATCTTATTCACTGAATTTGTAAAGGTAAGAAAACATACAACGCATTGTATTCATAAAATTTCCCCTATCCTGAATGCTGTCACCCAATAAAAATGGGTGTAAAAATGGTTATGCCCACATCTGTTTTCAAAGAAATTGCCTAGATCTGAAAGTTGGTTATGGATTTTGTGTAATTCTATCTTTGTTATAAGAAAAGCTGAACATCCTACAGCTTTAAGAGTTTATCAAGATATGGATGGCATATTCACACTTCCATATGGTAAATAACAGTTTAATAAACAAATTAACAGTTGAATTTAAGATGATATTTAATAGCACGAATGAGAAAAACAGAGTCTCAAAGTGACAAGGTCTTTCTAACAAAGATAAAAACCATCTACCTTTACGTAGAAGGACCTCTGGCGCGATATAGTTGGGAGTGCCAACTAAGGAATGGGCTAAGCATCTCTGATGTTGCTTTTTAGCTCTCTGCTCCAAGGTCTTCAACCTGTCTCCGCATCTACAATTAGACACATCATCCCAAAGATCACTTGGCTCCATGCTATCCTGCCTGATGTGACTCCCTTTCAAAAGAAGAAAAACCAAAAAAGCAGATTACAATCAAAAGATCCATACAAACATTCCCAAGTTACAAAACAAAAACAGGCATTATTCAAAGTGAATTGCAATACAATGTTCTAGATATGAAGAATGTAATTCATTTTTGTTTTAATTTGTATTAACATTTTTTTCTGTGGCTAATTTATAAAAAAAAGAATGTTCCACAAATGTCAGCCTTTTATTGAAAATAAACTCTGGGACATCAAGTATGTGCAGAAATAGGTTCTTATGCCAAAGGAGAGGTATACCTAGAGTTTCAACATCAAAAGTTCTATCAGGCTAGATGGTTGAAATTTAATAACAATTTTGGCTGTTGCTTCTGCTATTTGTACTACAGTTACTATAATTATAAGTCTATATCAGGGGTGTCAAACTCATTTTCACCAAGGGCCACATCAGCGTAATGGTTGCCCTCAAAGGACCACATATAAGACAGTATAAATGTAACCAAATTCCTAAATGATTTGCTTTATTTATTTAAAGACATTCGGAACTTTACAGCTCTTGGGGGCCACATAAAATGACGTGGCGGGCCACATTTGGCCCCCAGGCCTTGAGTTTGACACCTGTGGTCTATATATTTTATTGGTATGTTTTGTATCCCAAAGGCCAGAGTCACTTTGTAGAGGGAGATGGATGTCATATAATTTAAATAAATAAGTAAGTAAGTAAGTAAGTAAGTAAGTAAGTAAACAAATAAACAAATCAATCAATCAATCAATATTTCATTTGAACACCTTGGTTTCTCTTATTTCTATTCAGAATACTGTTTCTAAAATAGAAAAGGTAAATATCTAACAGCTTGTTCCCTTGTTCCTTAATCAGTATTACAGGCAGGG
>JAOYMU010000274.1:13911914-13923531 GCA_025802295.1 Psammodynastes pulverulentus
TTGCTGCAAGGAGGCAAATTGCTGGGAGGCAGAAGCAGAGGTAAGATTTTTTTTCTTGTTTTCCTCCCCCAAAACTATGGTATATGCCAGTGCGTTTTATAGTCTGAAAAATACGGTACTTACCAATGCAAGAATTCTACATACTTGTAATGTAATAACAGTATTTGTGTACTACTTTGCATTTGTACCTATAGTTTACCTAATAAAATTCTTTTTCTAAGAATCCAAGTGGTAGAATGATAATACGGCACAGCTGTACTGAAAACAAAATTACTTACCTGACCATAATGAAGCTTTTATTTAGTGGACCTTGCTTTACCCAACTTTCCATTCAATAGATTATATTTCTGCAGTGATTTACATAATTTGCATGATTATGTAGTGATGCAAATGACATAAATTAATGCCAGTAGGTTAAACCATCACAGTGACCATTGTCATATTTGACAATATTTGTAAATTACAACTATAACTATAACTTCCTCGCTTCTACACTAAAATGTTGTCTCACTGTAATTCACCTATTTTTTGCCAACTGTAGTTCTTCCAAATTTACTATACAATTCTTAATTTAGTCCCAACATATTTGCTTTGGAATAAAACTAAGAAAAAAACAGTGCACTCCAGATGATTTAGACTATAAGTCATATGATCTCAGGCCAGGAATTGAGTTTTATTTATGAGCCAGCTGTTATTTGGTTTGCAAGCTGACCTTTTCCTCTCCTGAGTCCATAATGCAACAAAAACCCAGGTGGAATATATCAAAACATGCCTTTCCTTTCCTTGATTATTATATGTCACGTGCAGAATGCTGGAGATAAACAAATTTTGATTCTCCATTCTGTATAACAGTATATGTTATCCACCTATGCAAGCCCCTTCTTCAGAATTTTCTACAGCTTGAGCAGATCTTTTGTTCATAATTTTAGTGCAGTTTTTAATAAACATAGTAAAAGCTAACGCAAAATAAACTAGAAGAAAAGAAAGAGAGTCCAGAAGATTGTAGGAAAAAGAAAGAAAAGGCAACAAAGACAATAATAAAAAGTGGCTTCCAACTTTCATTACATAGAACATGAGCCAATATACTAAGTTTTCTTTCTATTTTAAAGTTACAAATGCAAAAATACTTCTCTCCATAGACTAAGTTTTAGCAATCTAGAAATCATATCTTTTCCACCCTAATTCAGCAAAAAGTCTATTAGGAGTTACCAGAAATCTCAAACGAAGAGTTTAGATCAAATAGTCCAACTTTATATTCCTTATTTTTGTTGTGCTCAATCTTGAACTTTAAATCATTCCTGTGGTATTGTAGGATTTGATCTTTTATCAGTCTTTGCCGTTTAAAGGAAGTCTTCAGAGCTTTCATCAGCCTATTTTTTTAAATCCCATAAAAAGAAATCATCCGGGGTTTTCTTGTCATAGCTGTTGCATGTCCAGATAATTTTGTTGATTTTCTGTAATATTTATGTCAAGTAAAAGTTTTGTAAAGTTTTTCTCATCTTTTAAAAGTTTATCCACTGAAATCTGTATCGTTACTGAGATATTAATTATTAATATGTCAGTCAATGTTTCAAAAAAGTATTTAAGATAAGAAAAAGTTATAGTCGGATTAGCCATGTTACCGTATTTATCGGTGTATACCGCGTACCGGTGTATAACGCGCACCTTAGTTTTCACGCGACATTTACAAAACAAAATGGCGGCCACGGACAAACAGACCAGTATGTACAGTGCTTTTTTTATATATCAGCGTATAACGTGCACATGTGATTTCCGCGTGCGTTTCAAGGAGAAAAGGTGTGCGTTATACGCCGATAAATACGGTAATGCCTGGTCCTTTAGTTCCCTCTAGTGTCCATTTGCAACATTTATCAAGCCTCACTTCCTAATATAGGTTTAGTTTCATTTCAGTCATTTCTTGTGAGTATATTATTTAATTATACTTCTTTTTCAAATCTTATAGCAAAAATAACCAGTATTCCCAATCTCTCTGGTCTCCCAATCCATTTAAAACTTTCTTAAATCAAAACCCTCTTTTTTTGCTTTTTGCCAAGTGTATATTTTAAAATTTTAAGTCTGTTTAAAAAAAATTAAATCCAAAGAAGGTGAAACTCACCAGGAGTAAAATTAAGCTTATTGTTTTGAAGGTCTTTAATATCCACAAAGTGGTTAAATTGAACATTTCTGAATGTGATTAGAAAGTGGGTTTGGCTGGCTTGGTGTTCTTATGAAAGATAATATCTTCTGACAGCAAAGATGTCATCTCCCTTGGCTCCTGGCACTCACTGGAAGTCTGGATTGACCAGTGTTTTTTTTTAATGAGAAACCATATTATATGTTATACATACAATACTTTTGAGTACACTTACGTCAGGCTTTTCTGGTAGCTGCCTGGTAGCCTTGGAGCACAGGTTGCATTTCCACATTACTTCTCAAAACTTTCATATGATCAGTAGTGCTGGTCAACCCTTCAAAGTAGACTAGATCAGAAAATGGACTCTTTAAGTTATGGACTACTAGAATTCTGTTGTTCTGGACCTAATAATAGAATCTTTAAAGCTTGGCAGACTTTCTGCCTGCCTGCACGTATTCCAAACTAAATCAAGAGGGGATGATCTTGAGGGGTTTTTTTTCACTCCCACTCCCACCCGCCTTTCAGAACTATGGTGTGCTGGTGTTTCGTTTTTCCATTCCTTCAAGAGTATCTCCTTCCTCTTCTGCCTGTTCTTACCTTTGAACCAGTCTTGCAGGACAAAGTGAAATGATAGAAATGGCACTGAACTATAGAGTCATTTTCTGAAATGGAAGCAAATGGATTGTGGTCTTTATTCCATTTGATTATCAGGCACATTCGGCAAAAATTCTCCCTGTAACATTTTATTTGATGGTTACTGTGACAGTTGGGTATGTACAACCTTTTGAAAATGGATGATTCATCCTGATGTTGTTGCCACTCTTTTTGGTTGATGGAAGGTCTAATACTAGATCAATTTATTTTTATTGGCTGTAGTTAATGAGAGATCTAACGAACAGTTCCATGAAGACAAGTAAGCAGGCATACCTTACATGTTGTTATTGTTTTTGCTATGTTCATACATGTTTTTATAATTTAATTCATTCAAATTTAGGATTTGAATTCAAATTTTAGAATTTAAAAACATTAGAATTTGAACTTTTGGGATGCAATCATTAGGTATAATTTGTAGATATTTTAAAAAATCACATCATTTGTCATATCCTCATTTTTTTTAAGGTTTCAGTTTAAAATCTCTGTGAGTCTTTTTATTGTGTTTGTGTTTTTTTTCTCCAAAAGTAATTAGTTCCTATAATCCTAACAAGTTCTCAGGTTCCTTGTTTCAATTTGGTTGATAAAAAAGTATGCTGATCATGAATAAATGTGAAGTCTGCTCAAACTTCATAGTTACCTTGACTTGCAGATGACATATTCAAGAGCATTCTTGAATGAGCAACTAAAGTGGAAGAGGGAGGGTTCAAGCAGGGGTTTATGAAGTTGAATACTAGATTGGCTATGATCCAAGAAATTATTTTCTCAAACAAGTCTTAAAAAGGGAATGGAAAATGCAAGTAGAAACTGCCTGTAAAATAAACAGTTGTACAGTGCATCCTTTTCTTAGGCAAGTAGTGGATCCAAAAACGCAGCGTAGGGATTAATTATCTCAATGGATAATTGAATAAGCCACTTTTGGTAAACCCTTGCCAGTCAATAAGAATACAGCCAATCTGTGGATGATCACTTTTTATGTCAAAATACATTATCTAGATTAGTGATTACAAGTAAACGAAACGCCATGTAAACATACAACGTGAAAATCAATAATATTAATATGACTGTTCAGCATAGCAGAGCTCTCCCTTGCTTTAAGAAGCCCAGAATAATCCAATTCAGTTAGTAACTGCTGGTAGTGGAGAAGAAAAATTGAGTCTTTAAAAATTATGATTATTTTCTGATGGACAGAGAATGGGTGAACCCCTGCAGTCCTTTTGCCAGGTCAGTCAGTAGAAATGAATCTAAACAGGTTTTTTTTTTTGGCCCATCAGTTACGGCAGTGATGACTAATCTTTTCAGCACCAAGTGCCCAAAGCGTGTGCATACGCATTCCCAAAATGCAGTGCGTGCTTGTGCCTCGCACATGTGTCCCACCCCCTCCGTGTGCGCACGTCTCCCTGTGACCCCTGCATATGCATGTGTGACCCCCGCATGTGCCCCCCCATGTGTGTGCCCCACACATGCGCATGTGCTCCCCCCATGTGTGCCCTGCCCACCATGCATGCACGCACAACCCCCGTGCGTACCCCATGCATATGTGGCAGAGACCCAAAGACCAGCTGGCCAGCAGGAGGCGCATGCGCGGCAGAGCTGAGCTGGGGCGACGGCTCATGTGCCCAGAGAGAGGGCTCTGCGTGCCACAGGTTCGCCATCACAGAGTTACAGCCTTCCCTGGAAATCTTGGCTGCAGGAAATGGGTGGGAATGCTGCCTTTGCTTGCTGTATGTTGATATACCTCCAAAAGACACATGCACAACTACAAATAATATAGGCCAGTTTATTAAAACTAGGTTGCTTAGCAACATATGCAAAGGTATGCCAAGTTCTTATGCTCTATGTAGCATCGTATTTAAGTTCCCTTGTTATGGGTGCAGACAAAAGATAAACTGACATTGTTTTGTATGTTGGGATGTGACCTCAGAACAGGAGAAGTGAACAAAGGAGTATTTATTGATTTTATCCGATTTAGAAGTTGCAGACCCAATTTATGCTGGGTGGTTCACAACATTAAAAAAGTAGACTGACAGACAGACAGATCAATCCAGTATTTAGGCATGAAGCTGGAAAACAGGAGAGACTGTGAGTTCTAATTCTGCCTTATGTATGGAAAGACGATGGGTAATTTTGGACCAGTTATTCTCTCTCAGCCCAACTCACTCCACAGGGGGTGGGGGGAAATAGTAGCAGGAAGATCTATGGGGTATGTCCTCTGCCTTGAGTTATTTATAAAAATAACAGGGAGGATAAAAATAATCTCCAACACAGAATCCATTCCCCCAACGTCCTCCCAACAGTAGATGTCCATAAAAACACATACTAATAAGGGTATATTGGAGCTGCAGCCCTTTTGTTATGTATGATCATTATGTAACAATGTTCATGATCAGGGTTAGTTATTTCTTATTTTTAAACTTAACCCAAAGCAGAAAAGTGATTCTTCTTTCTGATTAACAGAACTTGACACACACACCCCAAAAAAAGAATCTTGAAAGTTTTACCGTGAAAGAGACAACAATCAAATATATATTCTGCATATGTACTCACATATTCACTGCACGTTAGTCAAATATTAATAAAAAAGTTTAAACATTGAACAAATGATAAAAATTACATTTGGCTAGATGGAATATATCCTACTGTGCATATTTGAAAAAATCTCTGTAGAACTAAAAGCCAACTTTAAATGACAACTGAAGGCGGGATTGAAATGAAAAGGAATAATTCGTCATAGTTGATCTCCAACCACCACCAGGATATACTCAGGATGTGAGTCTTCCCTGCAGGAATATGTGATCATTGAATATGTATCTTAAATGTCAGGTCTGTAGTCTGTTTTTTGTAAGGGGCAAAGGAAAACGTTAGGACTATTTAATTAGTCTTTAAATAAAAATAGCCCAGAAGGAACAGGGGGGGGGGGGACAGGACATTAACCAAACCTGATAGAACAAGAGGAACAGGGGAGCAAATAGTAGAGAATAGAGAATTGGTTTCATTGCAAAAGAGCCCAGGAGCTAAATAGAAAACAGGGTTATAAAGCTGTAACTAGAGCTTAGTGTTATGGAGACGCCGAAGGCAAATAAATGTTATGCTTATCAAATAAAATAAATCCTGAACCAAGACTTAAACCAGGGATTTCATAAGACTGCATGACTGTGGGTTCACAGAACTTTAGTTTCCATCTTTAGTTCCAAAGTTGCAGTTTCCCAGACAAAACTGGATGTACATTTGGGTGGTGTTTCTAGATGCACAGATCCTGTTCAAAGAGCAAATTGCAGGTGTGGCGAGGAAGCCTTTGCCCAAATTCATCTAGTGCGGGGGTATCAAACTTGATTTCATTGAAGGCCACATCAGGGTTGATTTGACCTCAGGAGGCTGGTATGGGTGTGGCCAGGGTGGGTGTGACCACCTCACTGTCACTCGTGTTGGGGGCGCCAGTGACGGCCCAAGTGCTCTGCCAGCGAAAAAGGGCTTCCGAGCTCTATTCTCACCGGCAGAGGCACCACGGACCGGTCCTTCACTGTTTCCAGGGCAGCCCCACAAGCCAGATCTAAGCATCCCACGGGCTGGATCTGGCCCACAGGCCTTCAATTTGACACCCCTGATTTAGTGCATCAATCATCTCCTTTCCTGGATTGATAGTGATTTCTCTTGGGACATAGGAAGTGAACTTCCTGTGCTGTGGTGCCTGCCCTCCGTGAGAGCATTCCTGCTGGCATTTCAAACAGCCCTGATCCTATTGTCCTTCGAATGGGTCTTGAAGACCAGGCTTTTTCTCTAAGCCCCCAAAATAGCAATAGCAATAGCACTTAGACTTATATACCGCTTTATAGTGCTTTTTACAACCCTCTCTAAGCGGTTTACAGAATCAGCATATTGCTCCTACAATTTAGGTTCTCATTTTACCCACCTCGGAAGGATGGAAGGCTGAGTCAACCTTGAGCCTGCTGAGATTTGATCTGCCAAATTGCAGGCAGCTGGCTGTAAGCAGAAGTAGCCTGCAATTACTGCACTCTATCCTAGTGATGGGGAACCTTTACGGCACCGAGTGCCCAAACCAGAAGGTGCATGCATGCCTGTACTTATGTGCATGCCGGAGCACCGGAAAACCGAAGACCAGGGGGCTGATGTGCACATGCCTGCTTTTTGGGCGTTTTGGGGATCATTTTTGGCCATTTGCAGGCTGTTTTTGGCCTGAAAATGGCTTGAAAAAGGCCTGGAAAATGGCCTGTTTTCGGGGCAATTTTTGAGCTGTTTTCCAACGCTCCGGCACTTGTGAAGACCAGCTGGCATTGGTGCATGTGCCCATTGAGAGGGCTCTGCATGCCACCTCTGGCACTTGTGCCAGAGGTTCGCCATCAAGGCTCTATCCTCTGCGCCACCGAGGCTCATACTTTTTAAGTCTCATACTACAGAAATGCATCAATCTGTGAATATTTCCTCATGAATTTCTTTTTTTTGGGAACTTTCATAACATAACAATCATATAAAGGTATCAGTTTTGTTGGCCTAAATTCTATTTTACATTTCAGTTTTCTACAGTTATATCAATTAAAATCACTCTGGTGCATTCTGATGCTGATATATTGTTCACTAACTGAGCCAAGTTTAATTTAACAAGACTTATTTTTCAGGTATTTATATTCATTTAATTTTGATGCTGCCTGATTCTAACCAACTCTGGGTAGTTGGTAAGCATGTAGAATCTTGTATTTTCACGGAACAATTATTGTCAATACTGAACTTTCATTTCTGGAATTAAAGTCAGCTTAATGCAGCAGACAACAAAAAGAAAACTAATTTTGTGGCCAAAAACATTTTTGTGACATTAGTTTTCATAGGAAAGATTCATCAGCTACTTGCCTGGGTGTGATAAAATGGAACTGTTGACTATAAAATGCCTTAATATATAAGATGAGCAATTTTTTACAATAAGCAATTGAAAAATTTGATCTACCTACTCTCAATAAAAGTCACCAGGGAAGGTTTCATTTCTCAAAACAAAATTAACTCAGGACACTGTTTAAAAATTATTGATCAAATATATGAAACTAGAAAATTCTTAATCCCCGAAGAACGGGAAATTAATACTTATAAATGTCTAAAATTAGCTTCCTCTCTTATCAAAGCTATCAATTATGTCCTACCAGTCCTGTTCCATATTTCTATCCAACAGGGTCTCGTTTAACTTTTCTTTGATATCACTGCTGCTACTTCTCATACTGCAAAAGAATTTTTCCTCCTCAATTACTTTGTCAGGGGAACAAAAGGAAGTCACATTTTTAACACAGACTTCACCTTCATATGGAATATAATCAGCTTAGCATCACATGTAGAGATATCTACAGGAATCAAACATGGAGAGAGTTATGCAAGGGTTTTTTTTTCTGGATCCAATGCTTGTTTTTATCAATAAGTTAGGCATGGGGCTAACATATTGGGGCTCCTGGGCTTTTGGGGAATCCCATTTCTGGTTATGGATGAGGTTGCACTGCCCCAAATAGACTCAATGTGTTAGGCATCTCCTACAGTCACAACTCCTGCTTCAGGGGCAGGAAGCAGTCTTGGCCAGGAGGCCCTTTGCACAACCGCTGTTGTTTTCCAGTTATGCTTCTTCCTGAACCAGTGTCCCCTTCTCAGTCACGCATGTCCTAGTCACCTCCCACTTGGACTATAGTAATGTGCGCTACATGGGGCGGTCCTTGAAGAGTATCCAGACACTTCAGGTGGTTCAAAATACAGCAGCCTGCACAGTTTTGTGCAAGTCTAGATTGGCGCATATGTTACTTCTTTTGCAGAAGCTTCATTGATTGCCAATTTGCTTCTGGATACAATTCAAAATGCTGGTTTAAAACTTGGGGGCAGGTTAGTTAGTACCTCTTCTCAGATACACTAACCTGACTCTTCGGGGGCGGGAAGTCACGGCATGTTGTGGGTTTATTTTATTTATTTAGCGTATGGAAAATACATGGTTCAAATGTTAATGTCCAGTCCGCCCAGCCATTCAAGGACAGGGTGGTCTATGTTGAAAAAATCAGACACTGGGCCAGTGTAAGCTCTTGATGGACATTCGGACACAACGTGATGGATATTTTGTTGAGGAGCACCACAGTCACACTGAGGGGTAGAGACAAGACCTCACTTAAACAATGAATCCTGGCAGACACCATGTTGGGTACGGATCCTGTTCACAGTTGACCAATGCTGGCTCAATGGTAATGCCCTCCATATGAAGTACATTCTCCCAGATATACGTCTACCCTCCCCCCCCCACATACACACCTTATTACTTTTCTGGGAAGCACTAAAGATATTGTACTATGTGTGAGCCTGGGGACCCTAGGCTGACACAGAAAATCAAGTGGCTGATACGATTGTATTTGTAGCCACTGGGGAGGGAAGGTTTTGCTCTATGCTGCACCCATCAAACCACATTTGGAATACCATGTTCAGTTCCAGTTGCCACAATACAAGGATGCTGAGAAACTGGAAAGAGAGACAAAGACGCTGATGGGTTTGATGACTAAACTCTGAAGATTGGTGAAAGAAACTTGATGCCTTTAGCCTAAAAAAGAACAGTCCGAGGGACGTGTTTGATAGCACTCTTTCAATACATGAAGGATTGACACAAATCAGAGGGGTGCACATTTATGCTCCAGAGCACCTGAAAATGGGATAACTACTAATGGGCAGGAGAGGAGAGGAAAGGAGAGGAGAGGACAACAAAAATACGATAACAGCTAGTGGGCAGACAGAGATCCAAACTTGAAATAAGGAGAAATGTCATGACTGGGAATTATTAAGCAGGCGAACAGCCTCTCTTCTGGAGTGATGCCTGGAGGTTTTAAAGGTCATTTGTCTGGGTGCAACAAAGATTCCTGCCCAGGGCAAGGGTTGGACTAAAAGATCTCCAAGGTCCCTTTTCAACACTATGATGCTATGAAACACACGACACAGAAGAGGCAATAAATGAAAGAGTCCATTTATAACCCTGACCATCCCGCCCATGTTTCTCAACCTTCGGCCAGACTTCTATCCAGGAAATATTAGCAAGGGGCGGCGGTCCTCAAGGCAGAAGTGCCGGGACGGTCCTGCCCATGCCTTATGCTAACTCCCATCGACCTCAGAAACCAAGCCCAGCCCAGGGAAGAGGCGGAGGCGGCTCCTGCGACGGAAAGTTAAGGACGGAGCGGAATAAGGCGCAGCTTCCCTCAGCGGAGCGCGGGGCCTGACTGACTAAAACTGGAAAGTTTATTCGGCGTTGGCTGCGGCTCTTCCGGTGGGAACAACGACAGGCCTCCAGCGCGGTCAGAGGGAGCGCCCGCTCCGGCCCAGGAGCTCGGGAACGGCCAGGCACCCAAACCCTTCGGCCCGACCCTTCAAGCTCGTCGGGTTAAGATCTCTCCTGGAAGAGCGCAAAATCCCCGGAGCGGATGCAGCCCCCGAGAGGAGCGACGCTTCTTTGGAGAATGAGCGAAGGTCTCTTGGCCACTCCTGCCCGCAAGAGTTGCAAGACCGCAAACCTTTCGCACCGTCCTTTGGCATTTGTTTCTTTTGTTTAAAAGAAGGAACACACATATACACACTCACACACAATCTCAGAGAGATTGCGCTGTATAGGATCGGGCGGTGGAGTTCCGCCTTTGGACGCATTCCTGGCACATACAATTAAAATCGTAAAACCACACGCTCGTACTCCGCATTTTTAATCCGAAATAAACCTCCCCGAGACTGATCAGATTCCGCCATGTTATGATCGGAAAGGATCGGATCTCCTACACTACCCGCGGGCTCGGACAGGTCCTCTACAGGAGTAAACACCTTCCAAGAAGCTTTGACCCACGTTGCCGGTTCAAACGATCCACAGGTCCCGCTACTCGTCACTCCACTAAACCTTGTACTTTCATTCGCGTGTAGCGCTCGTTTGCCCGCGGCACACCCGTCTAGACAACGCTCCGTCATCACCATTCTCACGGGACAAAAACAAATGCGCTCCCTGACATCCAAAACGCTCCTAGGCGGGATCGGGCTGCACGCAGCGCCTTCCAAGACGGCTGCACGGCCGAGGGAGATGCCGTCCGTCCCGCGTTCTCAGCTAGAACGCGAAGGGCAGGCGAACAATTTGGCTTTCTCTTGGCCACAAAAACAGGATGGAGGCAAAAAGGGCTTTTCTGGTCGGCAACAATTTTCCCTCGCCGAACCCGGGACAGAGAATACAGCCTAACTCTCGCCTAATAAGACCAGCCAATTCCAGCGGCCGAAGATCCGCCTTCCAAATGGCTGGGCGATTTTCCGCGTCCACATTTGGCGACGAGGTTGAGTGGACTTCATTCAGCCTCAGCGGCAACGGGTGGGTTTGGCCCAAAGGCCTCCAACGGCTGACAGGTCCCCGCCAATTTAAGAAGGCTGGCCGATCCAGCCCTTCTGCCTTCTTACCCGGGTAGTCTCTTCCCTTCCAAGCCTTACACAGCACCCCTGTCTTCCCGGCCGTTCCTGCCCTCGACCCCGCCACTCCGTCTTCCGCTCCTCGGCCAGGGCTCCCCTCCTCCGCGGCATGGGACCAACTTTGGTTTCCTGAACCTCTTCCAACTTCCAAGAAGGCAACGCTGCCCTTGGCCAGCTCCCCGATTCTCCTGCCCGCCCGAAGCAATTAGAATAATTTTTGCACCGGCGCCGAAGAAAGTCCCGAGGCCAAATGCCCTCCCCTCCCCATCCCAGAACTGTGCCCACCTTGGTCTTTAAAAGAAGGACGGCAGAAAGCTGCGAAGGAGCAAAGAAAGAGGGAGGGGGACTAGCCTGCCCGCCCCCCCCCCACCCCGGGGAAACCCTGGC
>JAOYMU010000274.1:14010533-14022088 GCA_025802295.1 Psammodynastes pulverulentus
CTCTCTCTCTCTCTCTCTCTCCCTCCCTCCCTCCCTCCCTCTCCCTCTCTCTCTCTCTGGATGTAACATGGATTAGAGCATTGATAATGACTTCATATTGACCTTGTACATTTCTACAGAATTTGGATGTTATTTGGGTGTCTTAAAATTAATAGCACTCCTAAGTGAGAATGAAGTTTGTATTGAGCATAATTGTTAAAGTAAGAATGATTATAAAAATGTACAGATTGTGAATTGGTTTATACTTATAGTAAGATTATGAAACAGAACACAAAGGCCACCTATCAGAACACTATTATTAAGCTATCTCATTCAAAATAGCAAAATAGCAAATTGTTCAAATTAAGGAAATCTAAATTAAGCTATGGCAATGCGGTAATTTCAGAAAATAATCGTATGGTTTTCATTCACAGCACTGCAATATAATTTATTAAATGGGAACAGAAAAACTAAACAAAAAGAAAGCTTAAATCTTATTTTAAAGCAAGCATTAGTATCACAAACAATTCAATAGTATAAACAGCAATGACATTTACCTCATTGGAAGGGGAGGCAGGAGATGTAAAAATAGTCATCCAATAGGACCACGCAAACATAACAAATGACAGATGAAAAATCACAAGGTAGACAACTGCAATAAAAATAAAATACAAATAAAAAGTCAGTGAAAATTGTTAAGAGCAAAAACAATAACATGAAAAAGGGTTAGGGGAATAATGCAACATTTTCTTTGACCTACTACTGGTAGCAAAATAAATTTGAAGACATAATTGTAGAATATGAGATTGCACAGAACCCTGGGTAATAGTCAACAATAAATCAATAATAATAGGGCCATACAAAAAACAGATCAGTTCCAATTGAGTCAAATAATAATTGCAGGTAGCTGGCAAACAAAAATTAGAAGTGGATTTGAAGTCTGGCTTATAAACCAAAGTGTGAAATTATAGGTATGGATGTTGTTCTATCCTAGAAACCATTTCAACCACAAAAGGATGCTCCAAGCATATGGATTACTGCAATTTAATTGCTCTTAAATAACATCTGGAAGCAATAACTGGTTCAGAATGCAGGGGCAAGTGAGGTTTTGGGTGTCTAGCAGTTTACCCAAGTCATCTCCCTGCTGTAGTTGCTTTCTAGATCCAATTCAAGGTACTGGTTATCATCTTTCAAGTGCCACATGGCATGCACACACACACTGGTTAGTTGTGGGACTGCCTCTCACTAATGGTATCTATGCTCCTACCCACGTTTCCCGAAAATAAGTCTAGGTCTTATTTTCTTTTGGGGCGCCAAATAAGCACTAGGGCTTATTTTTGGGTGTCTTATGTACAGGAAAAACAAGAAGGCCCACTTCTTCTGCTTGCTTACGGTGGGACAAGAGGCCCTGTAGTGGGCCAGTGCCACTGCCACAAGGTGGGGGTAGAGCTGCCCCATGTGCCATGCACTGGCTTACCTCAGAGTCCATGCAGCCAGGCCATCTACACCCCAACACCTGCGTCACTGTCCTGGCACCAGCACTGCTCAGCCTCCGGCTCAGTTTTGGGTGCGAGCAAGCAAAAGCGGGCCGGCAGCCACATGGGCTCCTGCTGTACATTTGCCAGTGCTGCCACCATGAGGCATGGATAGCCTGGCTGCGGGGGCCTGAGGTGGGGCAGCTCCACCCCCCTGCCTTGCCTTGCCTTGCCTTGCCTTGTAGCTGCAGCACTGTGAGCAACCAGACAGAATGGGTGGTCTGCTTTCTCTGTAGGCTCTTTAAGTAGGGCTTATTTGCAGGGCTTATATTAGGCGAATGTATAAAAGCATGCTAGGTCTTTATTTTGGGGGAAACTAGGTTACATAGGTGAGCATGCTCCAGGTCTCCTTTCTTAAATCCTGCTACCTGATGGCTGCCCCAGCGCTTTGGAGTAGCTTCCCTCCTGCGATACAAGGGATCCCTTCTGTTTGAGTCTTCCACTTGGCTTTTCCCCCTAACATTGGACTAGGGTATGGGTTGGATTGGGAGGCTGTTCAGACTGGTGCCTGGAGAGGAAGACTACTTCTGATTTTAGCTGTGTTTTTATGGATCGTTGTGAGCTGCCTAGAGTCATTATACAAGATAGACAGCCAGATAAGTCCTGATGGGGTTTCTTGTTTTCTAGCCAATGTATTTTAATCAACCGATATCAATTCAATTATTTGGAGACCCTGATCTTTTCATGTTTTAAGAATGACTTATAGGGATAGCATACATACAAACACATATGCACACACAAAGAAACCTGAGATACATAGATACATATATGAGTAGAAATTACTTTCAGCTAAATGATGGCAACCATAGTAACTAGTAATTGCACTGGAATTTTGTCTTTGCTTTTTATTTTTCTGGATTTTAAAAATCAGGGCCGTCTTCTTTTTAAATAACCACAGTATTGATAACACAAGCCAATTTTGTCTGAGGTTTCTGAACAGAGGTCAGAATCAAAGGTATGTTTTCCTGTATAAAGAATATATGATAGCAATAATATATGCAATTTGAGATAAGCACTATATTATGAATTTTATTTTATTATTACAAAATACGGAATTGGAAATCATCATATGTTGAAATCTTTGCACTTATGAAATCCTGTTTTAAAATTTCTTTACTTTTAATTAGATTTTTCATTTTGGTTTTAAGAGTTATTGTCTTTTTACTGTTTTCATATTTTGTTTATTGGTTGCGTTATGTGGTTGTTTTTAATATGTGAGCAGCTCAAGAGTTGCAAATATGAGATATGTGACTATACAAATTGAATACATTTGAATTAATAAAATCCAGCCTCAGCTTCAAAAACGGTCATCCTCCATTTCACCTGGATAAACTCAGTCTGCCAACATAATCTGGTATTCATAATTTATATCTTCCTTAGTTCTGAAATTATGAATATTTATCATAAGCAAATGTATAGTCTGTGAGAAGCTATTCTATCTTGATGCATTCATTCTTCTTATTTAACATCTACATGGAGTCATGGGTTGTAAATATAATAGTCAGCTTTATATCTCAACTATGGACTAAACAGAAGATGCCGTTCAGAACTTGTCCTTATGTCCTGGAGGCTGTTACAGCCTAGATAGAGACAAACAGGCTTAAGTTCAATCCCAGCAAGACAACAGTTTTGAGTCAGGAAGCTTTCCAGTTATAGAAAAATTATCTCTCTTTAAGTGACCATTTTTGAGATATATCAAGAGCAATTGCAAAATTCCAACTGCAGCTTTATGCATGCATATTAATTGATGTATATGTTTTAATGCCTATTGGGTTGGTTTAACTCCATAAGATCATTGAATCAAAGGGCTGGAAGGGACCTAGGTCTTCTAACCCCCTGCTCAAAGCAGGAGTTCTTATACCATCCCCCCAAAAATGGCTGTCCAATCTTTTTTTTTTTTTTGAAGAACTTCAGTGATGGAGCACCCATCACTCTGGGAGTTAAATTGTTCCATTGATTAATTGTTCTCCCTGTCAGGAAATTCCCTCTTATTTTCAGGTTGAATCTCTCTTCGACAAGCTTCACCTGTTGTTTCTTGTCCTGTCCTTGGGTGCTATGGAGAATAAATCAATGCTCTCGTCTCTGTAAAAGCTCTTCAAGAATTGGAAGACTACAATCATGTCTCCCCAAGCCTTTTCTTCATTAGGCTAAATCAGGGGTCAGCAACCTGCGGCTCTGGAGCCGCATGTGGCTCTTTCATCCCTCTGCTGCAGCTCCGTTGCTCAAAATGTGTGTCATGATAGCCAATGTGTGACAACCACTGGCACGCGATTTATTGAACTTTCCGACCTCTGGTAGGCTAACTATGGGTAAATCCAAGAAAAGTTTCAGAAGAAAACAACATTTAATTCAACTACATATGCTAGTTTTGTGGCCCTCAGGAAACATCAGGCACGGGATGGGTTTTGTGGCTCCTGGTGTTTTCTTTTCTGTGGGAAATGGGTTCAAATGGCTCTTGGGTGTTTAAGGTTGCCAACCCCTGGGCTAAACATATGTAGTTCCCTTTGCCGTTCATCTTAGGATTTAGTCTCAAGATCTTTATCATCTTTCGTTACTCTTCTCTGCACTCTTTCTAGGACCTCAACATTTTTTTTGTATTGTGTTGACCAGAACTGGATGCAGTATTCCAGATGTGGACTCATTAGAGCAACATACAACGGTACTATCACTTCCCGTGATCTTGGTGCAGCCTAGAACTACATTGGCTTTTTGGGCAGATGTAGCACACTGCTTACTCATACTTAACAGTGATCCATCAGGATACCTAGATCTCTCTCACAGTTACTACAATTGAGCTTGGTACCGCCTATTTTATATCTATGTATTTGCTTTTTCCTGCTTAAGTGTAGGACTTTAATTTTTCTCACCACTGAATTGCATCTTGTTGGGTAGGGCCCATGCTAAAGTCTGTCAAGATCCTTCTGAATCTTTAACTTCCAAAATGTTGACAATAAAATAAAGCAATAAAATAAACCAACCAACCAGTAATATATGTGTTTTAGTAACAAGGGTTTATTAAATATATTCTTTGCTTTAGAAATCATATGCATTACAGAACCTGGACTCTGAACTAATCATGTCCAATAATTGATAAGCAAATGGCTTAGCTAGAACAGGTCACATATGATTTTTTTTAATAAAGGGTTCGTAAGCTCACTTGCTCATAATACTTGCAGATATATAGTCAGCAATAAGAAAATACAAAGAAATTCATTATTCTGGGGGAAAAAATACACATGCTATCAGTGTTTTGTTCCTTGTCCCAAATGTTTCTATAAGCTAAGAGTAATTTACAGAAAATAAGCAATATATTACTAAATATTACAAAGTTCAAAAAAATGCTATTATAGGAGCAAAAAGAATTTATTTATCTGTATTTAAGAATGTAAGAATGTCAGAACATAACTGTATAAATAGCTGTGTTGGATCAACCAAGGTCCATCTTAGGCCAGTATTTTTTCAGTACCAACCAGATGCTTCTCACAGGTAGGAGAGAGGGAGGCATGCTTTTGTTCACCTGAAGCTAGTATTAGAAGGCATGCCACTTCCAGTCCAGAAGAATAAGGTTTGATAGATGCGTCCTCTGTCAACTTATCTAAACTAAATCTGAGAAGCTAAAGCAAAACCTTTGTGTCAATAGTTTCAAGCTAATTTACCATGTGCAGATTGCTAGTTTTTGTACTTTAGGGTTTGTAATCCAAAGCATTTAGGTGTATAAAGTCACATTAAAAAGATAATGGAATGCCAATTACTACAAGTGGCTTTATTTCTTAAATCCAGAAGTTGCTGTTTCAGTGACTGAAGATTTTCTGTTTCTAAACAACTGCAAATAGCCTTCAGGAATTGTGAAAGAAAAGAAAAGATCTTTTGTAACTAATTGATGAAGGGAGGGAATACTGAATATTTTATGCTTCTGTCACAATCTCATACCAAATGAGTAATTGTTGACCTACTTTCCAAGCTGATAAAGAATAAAAGTTTAAGAAGAAATACCCATTAGGCCTCAGTCAGTGCAATCCAGAGGCATTAGGAGGATCTGTCTGCTCCAATGACATTATAGACCACCAGAATTTTTTTTAGGGCAGCCTTGAATACATACAATTTTATGAAACTTTAAATATTACTAGAATAGAAACAATTGGCTGAAATAATTGGTTTTGAGAGTACATATGATATTTTTTAATAATGTTCTATTTTAAAAAAAACCTGTTACCTGCCCAGAGCCATTATTAATCTGAGATGGACAGCCATATATTGTTTTGAAAAATGAACTGAGAGAATGAAAGAATATACGGTATACATGGAATCTGTCAAATTTAATAGTTACATTAAAATATTTGTGAGAAAGAACAACGTATTTTAATTGAAATGCAGTAAAATAAAACTTCATTTGAGCAATTATTGTTAAACTTAACCATTTCAAATACCTGAGTTCACTTGAAATTTAATTTCATAGATGTGTGGGGCAGGTTGGAGGTGACTAATGGAGTAGTAACTATAAATTAGCCAGGACTTGGATAGCTCCTACAACCCATGCATTGTGTAGTCATCTAAAATCCAAAGGACCAGGAGTTCAATTCCTAGTACAGCATTTGAACTGCACAGAGTAACATCCTGCTACCTGCATCTGAGGTGTCCCAATAAAGCAGAGGTCTCCAAACTTGGCAACTGTAAGACTTGTGGACTTCAACTCCCAGAATTCTAAGAATTGAAGTGCGCAAGTCTTACAGTTGCCAAGTTTGAGAACCCCTGCAATAAAGGATCAAACTAGTTGTGCGGTGACTCCTGATAGTCACTGTAACTGAAACTATCATGTAGGATAAACTGTTTAAAGATAATGAAATTCCCTCCTGGGGAATGAGCTGAAAGTCACGTGATGCCCAGTACATGGAAGTATGACATAACAGCTGTATCTTTCAGCTCTGGGGAGGGTGTTTAAGGAAAGATGGCCTGATTATACCATTCTAATTCAAGACAGCTTCTAAGTAATTCTCCCCAAACCTCCTATTTTGGAATAGATCAAGATGCTTTTTTAAAATGGGCTTTACCAATATGTTAATCCTTTGGGATGCGTTTAAAGGCATTTACTTAGAGATCCTTTATTGCTATTGCCTTAGCAAAAAAGAGATTTTGAGATTTTAATCTTAAACAGTTGGAAAAGATGATTAAAGACTCACATTTGCCTTATGCTAGAAATACCCTCCCCTCTGATGAATTGCATCAAGTATTTAAAGCAGCTAAAATTAAATTGGGGCTACCATTTTCAGAAAAATCTTTGATGAAGTACTGTATTTTAATCAGATTTATGGGGAATCAAGAGAGAAAGCTGGAAAAGTATTGTCTCATTGATTGAAAGAACATAATTTTATATCAGTTATGTATTGAATCTGAATCAATTAACTTTCATTATTTTTACACTCATATATATATATTGGAGACATCACTAACTGTGCAACAAATTATACATTTCAAATGAAGAGATCTCATAGGAACAAAAATAGCACACCCACTGGTTTTGTAAGAAGTTATAGGGACAATTCAATCAATGAAACTGAGGAAAGCCCTGGACCTCATGGATTTTTAATTGAATGGTTTACAGTTTTTCTAGATTAGGAGTCAGCAACCTGTGGCTCTGGAGCCGCATGTGGCTCTTTAATCCCTCTTCCGTGGCTCCCTGTTGCTGGTCGGCTCCACAATTGATAGGGCTTTCAGTTAGGACAGTTAGAGGAAAAAGGACACCGTGCTAGAAGGAGACTCTATGGTGGGGGAACCAGACTTCTAGTCGGCTCCAGAATTGAACGGGGGGCTTCCGGTTAGGACCTTTGTGGCTCTTTGCATGTTTAAGGTTGCCGACCCCTGTTCAAGATGTATCAGAACCTATACTGGTAGAGATTCACAATCAACCAATTAATCTTTCTATATTCCCTCTACTTTTATAAATTTCATTTTAGGAGGTCTACATTATAGAAATATTAAAAAGCCTGAAAAAGAAATGTATAGGCATGTATCTTAACATGGATACTAAAATATTAATTGCCATTTGATAATATCTATTTGATAACTTATGTTTTGGAAATAAAAGATGAACTAACACAATTGACTGGAGGTCTTCTAGTCTTGGATGTCTTCTAGTCCAATATCCTGCTCAAGCATAAATCATATCAGACCACACCAGACCATAAATTAACATGGCAGATTTTCTAACCTTGCGAGACACTGAAAAGACATTTAATACAGTTCAGTTATGATTTGTAATAAGAAGATATGAATTTCTCTAATCTTTTGTTCACTGGGTTACAATTTGGTATCTCCACCGGTTGCTAGGTAGAGATACCAAATGGAGTTTTTCTGGACCATCAAGCAATTTTGTGGTATCCCAAGGAAGCCCGTAGTGTTCTTTAATCCTTAATTTAATTGTTGAAACTTTAGATTAGACAGTCTCAAGACATCAAGCATGTAAGGCATATGATAGTGAATCTAAACTACTTTGCCTGACAATGATATAATGGCCATTTAGGGTAATTTTGAAATATTGTTATTGAAGTTATATAGCAATATAGTTTATACTCTTAAACTACTAATTGGAAACAATTTAATGTGCTGCATTTGAGCTTTATGATATATATAGACTATAACAAGGAATTAGAATTTACATTTTTCTTCTTTTCTCATGACAGACTATAGGAGAAAAGACATCCAGTTTTCTAACTTTTATTCCAGATTCTGTAATTGTCAACTCAGACTATTTTTCACAACAATTGGCTAGTCTATGCATATCCCTATTAGGAATGATTAATAAGGATTCCTTTGAGAAACTTACTTCACAAGAAGCCAAGGACTTAATTTCTTTAATAAAAACAAGTTTGCATTGTAGCACCTAAATCTGTAACCAGGAAAATTTGAAGTATATTTTTTTGGAAGATCTCTTTTCTAGTGCTGAATGATATCAGCAAAGGTTTATTCATTCTTCCTTCTTCTGACACTACAAAACTGATTGGCAGGCTAAGATGGGAACTGACTCATTATTTCGCTGCTACTTGTTTATTTTTTAATCTCTCTCTAAAAATTTAAAACTGCTGCTTTCACGCATCCTTTTTTACTTTTTTCTCCCATTACTATCTTTCCAGATCTTATTAGAAGCAGCAGTGCTAAAGAACATGAGAAGTTGCTACTATCATCTTTGATCTTGAGAAGATATTCCTTCTAGAATCTTCCACCCAATAGGTTCCTGACACTTAACTACAACTGCAGATAGTTTTTAAAGAACAAATCAGTTTACTTTTTAAACAGATAATCTTACAAGATTACAGATGTCAAAAGGAAATTTCTAATTCCCTACGCTTCTCTAATTAAGCATCTGTTTCCTTTTCTCTGCAGCCTTTCTCCATTTCCTAACATCATCTGTAACGGCTTTTCCCTACCATTTTACATAGAAAAAAACAAGGAACAAAGAATCCAGTCCCATTATTTTGTATTTTAAAGGCTGTTAAGGAAGGAGAAGCATTGCTGGGGAAATAGTAATTGAAACCTGTATTTTAACATGGATACAGTAATTGCTGATTTGAATCTCAACAGGCGAAGTTGCAGCAAATTCAGTTTATAGAAAAAACATGCAACCAATTTAAACATTTGGAGAATTGTAAATTGTATTATTAATTATTTTTAATTATTTCTATACCACCTTTATTATTTTTACAAATAACTCAAGGCAGCAAACATATACAACATACCTTCCAACTCCTGTTTTCCCCACAACAACCATGTGAGGTAGGTTAATCTAAGACAGGGTGATTGGCCCAAAGTTATTTGATTGGCTTTCATGGATAAGGCAGGACTTGAATTCATGGTCTCCTGCTTTCTAACCTGGTGCCTTAACCACTAGACCAAACTATCCTGGTGAATGTAAGTTAGAGGGCACACCAGTATTTATTGGATGGAAAATGAAAAGTACTCTGCATATTTTTTGAGATATTTTCTGGCTAGAATAAATTATTTTTGTTTATTTAGCTCAGCAATTCTTTAGATCCTTGATTTGATGAACAGTAAGCTTATGCTGCTTCAAAAAACTGAGTAATTTTAGATTTTAGGCAAGCGTCAGCAATATTTCTGTTGCCAAGATCCCATTTTTTCAAAAGCCGAAGGCGTCCATCACATGACTGAAAGGCCTGATGCTGGAATGACAATTTTTTTCTATCCAAAATTCAACCAATTAGTAATTTTGCAAGAGAAAACTCAAAATACTCTATGACTTGACATATGCACAGAAATAAAATGTTTTACAAAGAAAGAACCATACCTTTTTCTCCAATTGAGGTACCGGTAATTGTAACTGGAGGAAAAACAAAACGAGTGTGAGTCAATTTTAGAAATCAAGCACATTAATAAAACATTATGTTTTATAAAGCATATTTAATTGAAGAAAACATGCATTTTGTCGTTCTCCACTCCAACCCCCCCCCCTCTTATTTATTTACATAGGTAATAACAAAACAATTGAAGGGCGGTGCCCATTTTTCCCTGGGGAAATGAAGGAATTATTCTGTTTGCCTGCCACTGGCAAACAATTCCTCATTTGTCCGTCCATAGCATGTATGCTTTTGACAATCACGCACGCTGAATCGGTAGTTCCTCCAATTGTATTTAATTTATGCTTCCTTCAAGAGATGGAGATTAGGAAACTGAAATGATGAAAGTTATATAATGGCAACAAAAATTCAGGCGCAGGAGCCCATTTTAAATGATCACATCACAGCTTAATAAAATGAAATGATAACAAGTCTAAGACTTCTGCCAGCTCCATCTTTCTTGGTGTGCAATAATCAGTTTTAATTTCCTCTCTTAAAAATGTTAAATTATTTTATCCCACTGTATCGGCAAGAGTTCAATTTGGCATAAACGGCACTGCCTGCTCCAATTTTTCCACACAACCACCTTGGGGAGTAGCTTGGGAGGAGAAAGTACAGGCCAAAGTCACCCACTAATTTTTCCTGCCTGAGAATGGACTTGAAGCTGCACCTCCCTGGACCCAGCATAGCCCTTTAAGCCTTTGCACCAGACTATGGTTTTCAGATTCAGAATAACCTAATGTTTTAAATGGATTTCAGGTATCACACTGTCTTTCCCTAAAAAAGTTTGAAGAGTTGAATTAAGCACCCAAGCTTTATTAGGGCAAAATGATGAAAATTTGTATTAATATCTTTCTTTTTTTTATCTGTGGGGAATCACTCAGTGAGTCATTACAAGATATTTTGAAAAATAATCCAACAATGGGTTTATAATCTGGTATTTACTAGTAATTGTATATATTCCTGGATAAGCCTTTCAGTGGATAAATCAACTCTCAAAATTTGAACCAAAATACCATGAAAAATACACCATCAGCAGAGAAGCTGACTCTCAAAATCTTCATATGCCTTAATTTTTGCAATTGTCCTATCTGTGGGTGATATATTTTTCATGATATTTTGGTTAAAAAATTTGAGAGCTGGTTTATTCATAGGTGGTCTTATCTGCAAGTATATGTGGATAATTTTAAAAAGTATCACTCATTATACTTTTTATTATCAGTATTGGTGGTGCAGTGGTTATAATGCAGTATTGCAGGCTGACTCTGCCCACTGCCAGGAGTTTGATCCAGACAGGCTCAAGCTTATTCAACCTTCCATCTTTTTAAGGTTGGTAACATGAGGTTTCAGATTGTTGGGGGCAATATGCTAACTCTGTGAACTACTCAGAGAGGGCTGTAAAGCACTATGAAGCAGTAGTAAGTTTAAGTGCTATTGCTATAATCATTAATTTTCTTTCCTTTAAATTTAACTGAATGGAAATAGATAGAATGGCACTGAATAGAATCATCTTTATATTTGGGTATATAATGAAAATAATGGAAACATTAATTGGTATGTTTAATATTTAGCCTTGAAATTAACACACATATTCAAGAAGAAGTTTAAATACAGCTAATTCCAATGTTGTATTATTTGCTTGATAGCTTAATCCCATCTATGGCTATTCAAACAAAACTTAATATCTGTAAGCTCA
>JAOYMU010000274.1:14022147-14037921 GCA_025802295.1 Psammodynastes pulverulentus
AGATTGGATAGTGTGACTTGAGGGTCATCAGTAAGGGGCTGGGTGTGAGTTTTAGTGTAGCAGGGGAAAATATTGGAGGTGAATAATAAAATATAATAACAATACAAAATCTAATAAAAAATGTTTATCCTGCCTTTATTACTTTGTAAGTAACTCACAGCAGATCTAACACACCTTCTTCCTCCTCCTTTTCCCACAGCAATAACCTTGTGAGCTGGATTGGATTAAGAGAGAGAGGTCACCCAACTAGCTTTGTGGTTTGTTTGTGTGTGTTGGGGCCTGATGCCACTTAGGTTTTTCAATATTTTGTGTCTGTACTTGTGTGTGTGTGTGTGTGTGTGTGTGTGTGTGTGTGTTTCCTGGCTGTAAGCCACTAAAAATCTGTTAGATAGCAACAGGATATACATTTCACCTCACAAACGCATTTTTAAGTCAAAAGACAATATTAGCTGGACGTTGTCATCTACTGGAACAGGGATCCTAAATGCAGTAAATTACGATTTAACAATTACCTGATTAACCAGTTTGGATTGCAACTGGCAGTATTTGTGGTCAGATATCTTTCCAAAATAGCAGACTAAGTCAGTGGTATTTGAAGTAACTGGGCAGTTCATGTACATATACAGTAAGTTATGTCGCTTCCATATCAAAGGATGCAAATTATGTATTTACATTCAACGGACATTAAATGACAGATATGAATGGCAGCAACTTGTCGTTAATAAACATTCAGGAGCAACAGTTCACCATAGTCTTTCCTTTTAATCTGCCATTCTCCATCCCACCCCCATGACTGCAAAGAATCATGTCTGGAATCTTAACGTGCTCTCATCAATAGCAGAGTTACCTTGTGGTAAGATGGGTGGCCAATACATTTAATAAACAGATAAATAAATAAAAAAGGTGGCATTGATCCTTGCAGTAGCATCAGGTCCAATAGGTGACTAAGTCATTATGACACAAAATACTATGTACACTATTTGAGAGGCAAAGCAGCCAAGTGACATTGTACAATGAAGAAAATGTCACTACCATCCCCATCTGGCATCTGCCTGCACAGAGATAGGAATAAATCTCTCCTGGTGACAAAATAGTGTCTCTCCGGATATGATTGAAATGTACAGTATTTCACCACCAGCTCCAACCCACCTGATCAATAGTGAATGATGTATTGTATTTTAGCTGTTTCTGGAAAACTAAATGTTGATGAATACCTTGCCTTGAGTATTTTGTTTGGCTCTTCTCTCTTGATATGAGGGATACAAATACAAATGGCTTAATAGATTTCAGTGAGGTTTACAAAGGAGAATATCTTCAGGATTCAGCCTTTTATGATCTTTCAAATCCAACATGGATTGAAGCCAGCAATGCTATTGTGAAAACCTTGGCATCTTTTTTACCCACCCTGAATCATCTGTGCTCCATGTGTTGGTACTAATAAGTTCTAATTTATTTTATAATAACTTATTTTGGAAATTCAAGCTATTGGCTGGCTCACTGATCATTTCTAGGAATAATTAAAAGCATTCCATTGCTCAGAAATCTGTCATTTTTACATCTCTTTCATTATGATAGTTTTTGTTTTTTCCCTTTATATATATATATATGTGTGTGTGTGTGTGTGTGTGTGTGTGTGTGTGTGTGTACACGTATAAATATATATGCCATTTATAGAAAGAATTTATTTTGTCTGAATCTGACTTTATCTTATCTTACAATTTCAATTTGAATGAGCTTGTTTGAGCAAACGATTGCAACTTGGAGCTTGTTTTCAAATCATGTAGGAATAATTTCTAGTATGATGCAGAGACAAGGAGGATCACACAACTTCCCATAACATTCCCCACATACGATCTGAGCAGCATGCCACACAATACTTTAGGAACATTTGGAGAAACAAGTTTCCTATTTCAAAACACTTTTGGTCAGGATATATAGTAAACTGGAATCTTTAGTTCTAAATAAGGATGGAGACCCAGGAATTCCAAGCAGAAGAGTTTTGAGTAAGATTGTCTGGGTGTTTATGAAAAAAAGAATAGAAAAAAGGTTGGAAACTAAGGGGAAGCCAGCAGGAATTCAAGGGCAGAGGGGAGTAAGAAGACACTAGGGCAGGGGTGTCAAACTCAAGGCCCGTGGGCCGCATCTGGCCCGCGGGGTGCTTAGATCCAGCCCGCAGGGCTGGCTTGAAATAGCAAAGGGCCGGTCTGGGGTGCTTCTGCTAGCAAAAATGGGACGTGGGGACTGCAGGCAGCCCCCCTATACCCTGCCAGCCATCCCCTGGAGGAGAACTACAATCCTGATCCGCCGCTCCAAGAAATCCAGTTTGACACCTCTGCCCTAGAGAGATGGTAAACTGGGAGAATCATATGATATCATAACTGGGAACACTGGAAAGGAATAAGAGAGATGGGGTAATATGTTCCAATCTTGTTCTATCCTGTGAAATCCTTCCAAAGCTCCTGTAAGTTTCCAGTGCAAAGCCAAAACAAATATTCCAAGTTTTGTTTTTGCTGAATCACAGCTGATCTGGAATGACTTGCCAAAACTTCCAAAAGGAAAACAGTTTGTTTGGGGTTCAAACCAAACAAATATTCTCTTTTGTGCACATTCCTACCACTATGTTGTATGAAAATATACAAATTACAAATTATTGCTAATGAAAGAAAATTATCTAATTTTCTTTCATTATCAAAACATTGCAATCATGTAAAGTTCTACAAAGTGTACTTTACACACTGTAAAGTGAATATTGGACTTATCTAGATAACCTGTGACCTGGTGGATTATCGTTTCCATATCTAAAGAGAGAAACAGAATGATCACAAGTGGGCAAAAAAGCAATGGCAGTGAGAACAACTTCCAGCTGGCTTCCCTATTGAGTTTCCTTGAGGAAAGCTGGCAAGGAGCATTGGAAATTTCCCTCCCCTTCCCCCTCTCCCCTAATTCCTGCTAGCTCCCCCATTTACTTTGCTTGTGGGAAGCTTGCATGGACAAAGTCTATGAGAAAACCAACAGGAATCTGCAAGTCCAATGGAAGGGTGTGAGGTGTTCAAGATATGCTGTGAAAGTCAGGGAGGGAACATGGGTAAACGGTGTGGATTGAATGGGTGCACATAAGGGTGCATGGGAAATGCTAAGCAGGTTGGGGAGGTTGCATGTGGGGCAGCATGGGTCAGGAAGAGTGCATGGGGATCTCAGGGATATTTGGTACTTTGAATATAAGGCATTGTACTGAGCATAATCTGCTCTTGGCTGGGAAATATAATGTGGCTTTTAAGCAATCTGTATCCGGTTTTCAGGGTTCCTTATATATTGATCACGAGCTGCCTTCCTCAAGAAAGGCATTAACTTCCATAAACTGTATTTCGTGTCTGCTAAAAATGGAATTTCACCAAGCCTGAACAGGTAAACAATGATCAATCTTTAATCTTCTTACCATGCATGATCAGCACAATTAGGATTGCATGAGCCCAAACTAAAGTCATTAGAACATGAGCCTCTTCAGCTGATAAGGTGCTTTTTTTGAAGTGGCTACCATAATACACTGCACAAGATACTGAATCATCTCCTCTTGACATAGCCAAATGAACCAGCACAATATATTTGGGAAGCTGCCATGCCTAGAGTAAGCATTGCTGATTCAAGAATCTATCCACACTGATGCTTCTCCTTCCCCTGGCACTGTAAACTTCACTGATTTGCTTCCCAGAGAAAATCAACCAGTTAGCTACCTCCCTTTCTACTCTTTTAGATGCTCAACAATGAACCTTCTTCTCCACTAATCTTTGCTACCATTTCCTACAATGTACAACACCCCCCTTCATTTGCTATCTTGACTTTAATTTTGTCCAGAATAATCAGAACAGGTATGTTCTTTTTCCAATCTTGAAACTGCTCCACTAATAGTGTGCTTTTGCAATAATAAAATGATACATATTTGGAATGGGAGAATGTCTATGGAGATTCTCACTCATCCAGGTCATGGTTGTCCTAAAGGTGTTTTTCAAAAGACAACTGGACTTTGTTTTTTTCCTTGAAAACGTTTTGCTTCTCATCCAAGAAGCTTCTTCAGAGTCTGAAAAACCGAAGAAGCTTCTTGAATAAGAAGTGAAAGAATTTCAAGGGAAAAAACCCAAGATAATACAATTGCCTTTTGAAAAGCAACTTTGGTGCATTTGGGATGGAACTTAATAAAAAACAAAAGGATATTTTACCATGATCATAATTAGCTAAGTTAAAAAGAAGAAGCCTAAATTGGCCTAAAATTTCTTGTCCTAATTGCTGATATCTAATCTATGCTACACTGCCATCAAATGGAACCATCTATGATGAAATGCAGCCACCTCCCTCCTGGGAATCCAGCCTACATTCCACCACACTTCCCTCTATACTATTTGCAGGATATGTTAGGGAAAGGGATTGGTCAATTTGTTTGGCTTCCATCAAACTTTGCCACCTGGCAGGAAATTACTACTCTCCTTAACGTGGGCTGGGAATGGGCAACACACATATTTTTACCGAAGTTTCTTCAGTTGCCTAAAGAAGAATGGCTCTGGGCACAACTGACTGGAGATTTAATGTAGCCAACAGACACTGGTATTATCCAAACCATCATATGACTGGGGTACTGGCCAAATGGCTCCTGTTTGCTTGAGGAGAGCTCACTAACTTTACAGAACAAGTAGCAGTTGAGGACAAGATAAAGGCAACACAGAGAGTTTAATTTCTTGTTTGATTTTTATTTTACCTAAACATTTTATTATTATGCAGTATGCATTCTGATTTACTTACAGTCCCTCTGATTATAGTGGGGGTAACTCCAGTAAATAAATAAATAAAATCAGCACAGCAGAAAAAAGGGTTCCAGTGCATACATATACTATGCTTCCGGCAAACTGGGGAAAGACTAAAAGATTTAAATCTCTCATAGTCATAATAGTTCTCACTTAATGATCCCATTGAACCCAAAATTTTAGGCATAAGTCACTGTAGTTAAGTGACAGAAACAGAGGTGAGTTTGTTCTGAATCAGGGTTCACCAGAGACTTGTAACAAACAGGAACTAAGAGAAAACAGATTTCACACTACAGATTTCAACCCCAAGGTCTAATTAGGCAATCATGTAAGGCACTGAAGGTTATTTTAAGTGCTGTTTTGCTCAATTTTATATTTCTCAGCCTATTTGAGGATCACACTGCCATATGATTTTGTTTCAATTAAACTTTTTTCTAATCCGGGGTTTCCAATCTTGACAATTATAAGAATTGTGGACTTCAACTCACAGCATTCCCACTGGCTGGGAAATTCTGGGAGGTGAAGTCCACAAGTCTTAAAATTGCCAGGTTGGAGACCCCTGTATTAATCCCTAGTTTGATGCTTGTATTTAAAAACCTGCCTTTTTTATTATTTAAAAATTTGGTTTGATATGTCACCCCCAAAACTGCTTAGATCTGGTAACCTGGGGGGGGGGGGGGGGAGACAAAAATGTAGCCAATTAATATATAATTTTTTTTCTCAAGCAAGCAACATTTTCCTACACTGCCCACTTCAAATTCCAGAGGAGAAGGCATCTCCCTATTCAAGGAATGGTATTGTTGTTGTGTGAGTATTGTATATAAGAGAGAGGGGGCTAAATGGAATTATTTTCATAGAAGAGGCAAATAACTCACTCACTTTAAAATTCAGAGAGAGGGGATGTGAAAGGGATTTCCCATGAAAGGGATTGGCAGGCTGATGTAGATGTTGGTATAGACTAGGGGTGTCAAACTCAATTTCATTGAAGGCCGCATCAGGGTTGTGTTTCATCTTGGAAGGTTGGTGGGTGGCCATAGCCAGGGTGAGCGTGACACAGGACACATGTTGGGGGCACCTGTGGTGGCCAGGTGCAGGACTTCCCTGAGAGCCTTCCTCACTCCCATTATAATCTCCTTCCTTTTATTTTTCCTTCCTTCTTCCTTCTCCTTCCTTCCTGCCCCTCTTTCCTTATTTTTCCTTTGTCTTTGCTCTTTCTCTTTCTCCTTTTGTATCCCTTCTTGCATGTTCAAATGCAAAAGGGGAAATATTTCTCCTTTTGTTTTGTTTTTAATTTGTTTTGATAGCTTTTTGCCAGTGAAAACAGAGCCTGGAGGGGCCACATACGGCCTGTTTTTGGCCACTATGGCCTCCTGCAGCCCTCTGCCAGCGAAAATTGAGCCCCGTTTTCGGCCATAGCAGCCTCTGTTTTCGCTAGCAGGGGACTGCAGGAGGCCGAGCTCCATTTTCACTGGCAGAGGCACTGTGGGCTGGTCCTTTGCTGTTTCCAGTGTGGCCCTGAAGGCCAGATCTATGTACCCCACAGGCCGGATCTGGCCCATGGGCCTTGAGATGGACATCCCTGGTATGAACAATCCCGTTACGTCCCACTTGCTAAAACTATTCATTTCATTGGCAAAATACCAATCTATACTTAATCTATTATATATCATTCATGCTATTGTTCAAAATAAAGTACAGTAGCAATCACAAAAAGTACTGTAGATCTTTAGTTATCTAGAGCAGAGGTGGAGAATTATGGCCTCTTTGTGACTTGTGAACTTCAATTCCCAGAATTCCTCAGCCAGCATGGTTGGTTCAGGAATTTTGGGAGTTGAAGTCCACAAGTCATAAAAGCGCCATAGTTCCCCACCCTTGAATTTCCCTACAGGAATTCAGTTTAAATAAGGCATTATTAAATTTAAGCAAAATAAGAACCTATCTTGGATCCCTGTTTTGCAAAGAATTCACATTAATCAATCTTTGCCTTGGATTCGCAATCATATCAAAATGTCAAGTACACATTATAAATTGGAGAGAACCTGATGATGGTTCATGTCACATAAAAGGATTTCTGGCTGCCAGGAAATGAGAATAAAAAACAAACAAAGATAAATTTCCCCTTTTATTAAAGGCCAGAATTTTTCTTCACAGTAACATTGCTTAATCTCATGCATAAGTCTCAGAAGATGTGAAAATAAGTTTTTATCGTTTTAAAGATCTCCAACAGGGTATCTGCCTGGGGAAGGAAGAACCCCGAATCCTTAATGAGAAGCTAGAAGACACAGTGATACTAATGAACCTTGTAGTAGTGAAAAGTATTTTTGCACTGCATGTTAACTGTCTCAGTCTGTTCATTCAATTTGGGTCAATAACATGGATGAGAGAAGGAGACAAATGTATGTATTTTAATTTCCTGAGAAATGACTGCTAGGTAATTGAACTGTTTTAATTTTATCAATTTCAAATCAACCATAAATGTCTGCATACAAAAGCTTGTCAACGTCTATTCTTGACACGTGATGTGCTTAATGCAAGTTAGTTAGCTGAGCATATTTTCATGTTGAGGATTCAGCTTTAAAATAAATGACAGGACTAAGTAACTTTCACTCTCCTTCCAAAATTAGCTTACCCAAACTAAAACTATTCCTCTAAACAGTGTCAATGTATACTACAATCTTTACATTATAAATATAGGGGCATTGCAAGTTTCCTGAGAGGACAGCTCCTAGAATTCTAGGTAGGTTTCCAAGCACGTAGGTTTTGAAGGTTGTCTCAGCAAATTTTGAAGCACTAGATTGGAGAACCTTTTGCTCATAGTGGAAATGTTTACTTCAAACAGTAATTTCCACTCATATATTTTACACTATTGTACTTCCTTCTTTCTATTTAACTGCAACAAAATATAATATGTGCAATATTGGTTAATCGCATTTATCCAGGGCTATTCATATCATAAAGACCTGGCTCTTCCGGCAGGCCGGCCTGGGGTGACCAGGGGATTTTGAATGGGGTTTTAAATATGAAATTAGATTAAATTTAATTGAATTAGTATTTTAAGTATTTTAGTATTTTAAGTGTATATTATTTTATTTTATTTTATTTCTGATTTGTTGTAAACCGCCCCGAGTCTTTGGAGATGGGGCGGTATATAAACCTAAGTAATAAATAAATAAATAAATTTTCTGTTGTCTTCCTTAGCACAAAATGTAATCCAGAAAACTCCATTAGGGCAAGGATAAGAGTTGTTTTGCTTAAGAAGTCTTCTCTAGTACCATAAGCATAGACAGTGCTTTCTATGTACCAGTAATAATAAAATTCACATCTGATGCACCTATTGTAGAATTTGCAATCAAAATAGTGGATAAATAAAAAAGGACTTTTCTTATCAAATTCAGGCCAGTCTGAAGTCTTTTCAGTAACAATCAGGTCAATCAATCTTGACCATCCATATGCTAGTTTCCTGAGATTAATGGAATACATTTTTATTAAATTTATACAGCCAAGAATGGAACTACATCTTACCGACATTCCTATTACGAACTAATTGGAACTGGGTACGCAAAATGTTTTGCACAAGTAATATATTACAAGTTAGATTTAATCATATTGATTCACTAAATCTCATACCTAGGATCAGATCCTGCTTTAATACTTTGCACCTTTGGGAAAGGTGCATATAGACTTTAATTTACATTTTCCTATTTTAGATGACATCGGAAAACTGTTTCAAAAAACCATAAAATGTTTGCAGAAACTGAGAAACATGTTAGATCATGTATGGTCTGAGACCATTGTGCCTGAACATGGCTTAGCAATTGTTCAGAGTTTCTCTGCATACCGAATCTATGTATGAAGAAAGAAAGAAAGAAAGAAAGAAAGAAAGATAGATATTCCTAGCTATTGGTTTCTGTGCATTTCTGTGAAGAATCAGACTATTCTTTAAAACGTGCCTAAATCAATACTTCAGGAACTCTCCTAAGGGATTCCTGAAAGTGTTTTAAACATTAGCGCAAATTAGTAGACATCTGCATACTTGCCAACATCCTTTACTGTATATTTTTCTAGGAAGCTACGTGGTATATGTAAATTGCTACAAGTGTAAATTAATTCTCATGCAAGGGGAAGTCACTTTTATAAAAGCCTGAGTCCTGGTGACTTCAGGGGTACATCACAGAATGTTCAATGCATGAAGAAGACACTGCAAAAAACAGTATCAATGCGTCAAGGCTGAACATAGAGAGAATCTACTCCCAGCTTCAACGTTTTCATCGAGCCACCTACAGTATATTGAAAGCTGTATGCACAAGCTCTGTCTGCAATCTGTAACTTTGTGGTACCAAAGCCTTATTTATTTATTTGTGATGTTTTCAGCAAAAGAATACAAATTATAGACACAGAACATATACAGCTTGGATCAAAACATGGAAGAATAAGTCAAGAAGGCGTTGTTTAAAATCTCTTCTCTGTGCTTAGAATAATGTCCCTTTTGGATAACTATATAGAGCTACTACATTTTGCAGAGCTCAAGAATTGATGCTAAGAGATAGTGCTTAGAAACAATCCATTAATGATGTTCAAAATGAGATAAGCCTTTAAACAATACTATTTCAAGATTTACACTGAAATGACAAGGGACTCCAACTTTGCTCAGGAACAGTAAGTTTAGTACCTACTAGACAACCCATAACCTGTTGGGTCCTTGTTGTAGAGATATCTTTTTACCTAAATAGACAAACAGAATGGCCACAGTGGGGGGGAAAAATCAATGGGAGCAGGAGTGACTTCCAAGAGTGACTTCCAGGTTCCTATCTACTTCCCTGTTGAGTTTCCTAGTGGGAAAACCAGAAAGAAGCTCCCTCCTTCCCTCCCATTTAAACTTTGTACCAGCTTCCTCACTGACTTAATAAAAAATAATACATAACACCCAGGTTGAGAAGTGTGCATGGAAGTGTGTGAAAGGTCTAGCCTGGGATGGGAAGAGCACATAAGGCATGGTGCAGGTCCGGAAGGATGTGCAAGGGTGCATAACAGCATGAGTTATGGCATTTGGAGTACAGCATGGGTCTGGAAGGGTGGACTGGGGGGAATGAGAGGTGCTGCACAGATTGAGAAAAAAATGCAAGGCTGTAGCATGGGTGGAAAAGAGTGCAAGAAGTGTGCAAGACCTGCAATGCGAGTCGAGAAGGGCAAGTGGAGATGCGCATGACATGCAATAAGGGTTGGGGAAGGTGCATCGAAATGCAGAACGGGTCAGGAAGAGTGCTCTGGCATGCATAAATGAACGGGGAGGCACAAGTACAGAGGAACTCGGGAGGTTGCAGGTGTGAGGGGCCCTGTGGCTTCCTCATTGATATCACTCTGAGGAAACTTCGTACAAGTAAAGATTTTGCTCAAGGGGAGACTGGCATGGAATGTGGGCAATTACAATTGAGTTTATACTTTATTTATTTTTATTTATTTAATCAAAATTTCTATCCCGCCCCATCTCCACAAGGGATTCCCCATTGACATGTGGGAAGCTGTCAGGGAATGTTGAAAATGTCTATCAAGTAACTGCAGCTGAAGCAGCCACCTCTCGAACTCCTAAGGGAATACTGGGTCCCATGCATTCTGAAACTTAGTCTATTTGAGGTAAGCACCATTTGGTTATAAAATATGATGCACTGTTTTGCCCAGTTGAACATTACAATCAGACAGTTTTAGTAAAATATAGAAAGATCAATTTTTTAAAAATCCACCTTTGATTTTCTTAAAACAAGTGCTATAGTCCTAGGTCACCTTTAGTTAAGAATGGAGTTGCAGGTGTCATTCGTTAGTTAGGATTACTTGAAATATGATTAAGGGCTCCAAGACCAGTTACTACTATTCTTTCATCTTTTTGAATTTGCTCTGGTTAAGTGAATAAAAATAGAGAACAATCCATATCTACCTTCTTAGAAATAGGATTTATTGAACCCAGTGGGATTTCCCCCTCCTCAAGTAGATATGCACGCATTACAATTTTCATTGTTATTATCTTCAGCAATCACTTTTAATTACTTCACAAAAAGTAGAAATTAGGGATTCCACCTACGTTTGCCTGGCCATACAAATCAAATCAACCCTTATATTCACTCCAAATACTTTTGTATTTTTATTTGGAATGGGCCCTTTCAACAAATGATTACCAGTAATTAAAGATAACCCTTCTAGATCAATATGATAGGAACCAGTTCTGGTTTAGAATTTAATGAGCAATATCCAAAAGCAGGGTTCCTCAGCCTTTAAAATTGCCAAGGTTGAGAAACACTGCACTAAATTACTGGTATTTCTCTTTCCAACTACCCTTTGGGGCTCAAATTTTGTCTAGTTAAAGATAAGTACATTTTACCGTTGGTCAAAACATTTTTATTGTCTTCTCTGAGAAGTGACTGCTCAAGGATTTTAGCACAGTCCAAAAATGAACTGCAACACCCACAGCACACCTCAGTTATCTCCATCCCCAACCTTGGGATGAAAAGAAAGACCTTAAAAAGGATTTAATGCCCATGATTCAGAGAAAACAAACACTTAGCAATGCTACCAACGCTTTTCTTGGAATACACTCCACTAATAAAGAAAGAGGTACTTCTAGATAAGGCTACATAAGAGGCATTTTGCTCTTTCTTACAAACACCCTGTTTGTACTTCAGTCAAAGGGTGACTTGCCTCCTCATTTCAATTCCTCTCCTTAAACCACAAGCCCTGATCTACATGAAAGATTCAAAAGAGACTCTGTCCGGGCTTTGACAACACGAGGATGGATTGCTAATTCTCCCGGATTAAGGCAAATGCCCGGGAGTAGTTTTAAACACGAGGTTTCCTCCTCCCCCCCCCCTCCTTCCCGTTCAATCGGGTCCAATTCTCGGAGACTGCCCGAACAAAGTCTGCAGTGTTTTTGGCAAGGGTTTTTTTCTTCCCCAAAAGTGGTTTGCCATTGCCTCCTTCCTGGGGCTGAGAGAAAGTGAGGCGGCAACAGGTCACCCCCACCCCCAAACCTTTGAGAATGAATCACCCCTGGACTTTTGCGCAAGGAGGCAGCCGAAGAAGCCGGAAAGCCGACAAAGTAATTTGGGGGAAAGGAGAGCACCGCTTCCTTCCCGCGGATCCCACCTTTGAAAGCAACCCAGCGAAAGTAAGCCCTCCCCGGTTATGGGGCAGCTTCCTTCTCCCCCTCCTCCCTCCTCCAGGCAGGCGGAATCTCCCCGGCAGGGCGGCAGCGAAACCTCGTCGGCTTACTTACACACACAGAGCTCCACCACGTAGGCGTAATAGGACCAGGCCACGACCAGGGCGATGAAGACCACGGGCACCCACGCCAGCACCCTCTGGCAGCACTTGAGGACGTGCGACGGCGCCATCTTCCCCGCCGCTGAGCTGCCGCTACCGCCCGCAGGAGCCATCGGTGCCGCAACCGCTCTCGCCGCCGCTTCTCCGCTCGCCGCTGCGGCGATGCCTCCCGCCGGCCCCCGCCCTTCCTTGCCTTACGCTAAGGGGGCTGGGCCTGGGCGCGCCTGCCTTGCGCAGCGACTTCCGAGGTCGGAGAAGGAAGCGCGGCGAGCGTGAGGGAGAAGCGGCGGGCAGGCAGTCCCAGCAGCTAAGATGCGGGAGTTGGGGGGTGCGGGTGGTCTTCTAGCCGCCTCGCCTCCGTTTTCCTTCCCTGCCGCCCGGCCGTTCTTCTCACGTACACCCAAATCGCCGCAAGCAGCCCTGCCCTCTCGGCTGAAGGAAAGAGGCGGCTCCTCTGCGCGATGCCTGGCCGGTCGCGGAGGGTACTTTAGATCTTCTCGGACGCCATTCCCTTTGGGGATTGGCCGAAAGGTGGGACCCCAAGAGCTGGGGTCGCTTTCTTCTTCTCTCTTACTCGACCAGTGGATCCCACCCGGGGGAAAACCGCCCTGAGCGATTCTAGCGCCTTCCCCGAAAGGGTGGTGTTCCTAGACAGGCGAGCTCGAGTAGTTCGGGACAAAAGTCACGGGCAGAGTGGAAGGTCGAACTTGACTGATCCATGGAGCTAAACTGATGACTTAATATATCACATTAGAAAAATAAAGTCCTTGGGAATTGTAGAGCATTAGGCTAGACTGGGCTGTCAAAGGAACAAAAAACCAAAAAACCAAGGACAAGCTTTTCGGCGACGTTGCCAGATGGCCACTTCGCTGTCTACCTTGATTTGTGAACATGGGAAAAAGGCGAGGTCTCAGCGGATGGCGACACCTAGTTGGCCATGACTTATCTTGACAGTTCAGTTGGATCAGATCTGAGTGATACTCAAATAGGAGACCTGCTCCTAGGGCTGCATGCTCCTTTTAGAAAATAGTGGAGGGGGGGAATCTGTTTTTCATCCATGAGTCCCACAGGGCATAAATAGTGTTACCTCCCTTCCTATTTTTTGGGGTGAAGTTGCCAAGAAAACTTATTTGGATATTTCATGAAGTTGCCAGGAGTTAGGGTTATGCCAGTTTGCCTTTGTGGAGGCAGAGTGGGAGTAACAGAAAGCTAAACATGTCAAGAATCATTTTCTCAAACCTGGACTTCTCAAAAAGTGCTGGTAGCTAGTCCAACTGTTAGGTAGAGTGAAGCATTTGGAAGTGAGTGCTGATGTAGAAACCAACCAAGTTCTGTGACTGTTTTGTCTTGTGCCTCTGCAGTCATACTTGGTCAGAAGGTAGAGTAAGATATGCCATCCACACATACCAATTGTCCAGCCAACTCATCTGCTGCCATTCAACTGGTACAACAGTCAGCTACTGTATGTGAAAATGAAGGCATTTTGGTAGAAGCTAGGTTACCCTTTTTGTTTTGCAACACATGAAACATTTAATTCATTTGTATGAACTATAATGGGGACTGCAGCCAAGAAATTAAGAGACGCTTGCTCCTGGGGAGGAAAGCTATGGCAAATCTAGACAACATATTAAAAAGCAGAGACATCACTCTGCCAACAAAAGTGCGTATAGTTAAGGCTATGGTTTTCCCAATTGCAATGTATGGCTGTGAAAGTTGGACCATGAGAAAGGCTGAGCGCCAAAGAATTGAGGCCTTTGAACTATGGTGCTGGAGAAGACTCCTGCGAATCCCTTGGATTGCAAGGTGATCAAACCAGTCAGTCCTAGAGAAGATCAACCCTGACTGCTCTTTAGAAGGCCAGATCCTAAAAATGAAACTCAAAATACTTTGGCCATCTAATGAGAAGGACTCACTGGAGAAGATCCTAATGCTGGGAAAGATTGCGGGCAATAGAAGGGGTGGCTGGTTGGAGTCACTGAAGCAGTAGGCATGAGTTTAAATAGACTCCAGAAGATGGTAGAGGACAGGAAGGCCTGGAGGAACGTTGTCCATGGGTCGGATGTGATTTTGCAACTAACGACAACAACAACAAATGAACTACAAAGATGTAATTAAGCTTCATCTTCTAATTAACCCAATAATTAGATGTAGAACATGGTTCCACACAGACTGATTAAAGTCTGAACCATACAACTCTGTTATATATGCAGTGTGTTGGGCCTGACATTAAAATAAATGCTGGTTCTGACTTCAACTGATAACTGCATCCTATAAAATTTAAATACAAAACAACCCATTTTGCAGGGGGCTTAGAACCTGAGACAAAGTGGTGATCCAAGGAACTATGGCCGCTTCTATTTAAACTACTAAATCAATGACTTAAATTGCCTAAAGTGGGGTGTCAAACTCACATTATCATGGCGGTGTCATGTGATGTATCAGGATTTTTCTCCCCTTCGCTAAATCGGGCATGGGTGTGGCCAGCGCGTGATGCATCTGGCCCACAGGCTGGGACTTTGACAGCCCTGGCCTAAGGTATCATATTCATATAATAAAGTGTGTACTGTTTTATATTGCATCAATTCCCTTCCCCACCCCTATGCTTTTAGAAAATGCATCAAGATAAATAATTTCAGTTTAACCTTTTGAATTACATTAGTAAAAGTCTTATTTTACTATTGCTATGGTAAATGTTGGTTCTGATTAGTTATGGTAATGTTTTAAATTATTTTCATATTTATTGAGAACTGAAGCCTTGTATAATTTATTTATTCATAATCACAATACTTTTTTAAAAGTTCACCCCATAATACAGTGTCAAGGATATTCTTGTGCATTTTCCAATCTTAGTAACTTTTAAGATGTGTGGACTTCCACTGCCAGGATTTGTCAAGTCAATTCTGTGCATTTCTCTAATCAGAATACATTTTACCAGCATTTGGGGTGCACTGAAGCTAACTGCTATAGATCATCATCCTGCTCCATCTCTTACTTCTTGTTGTGTTTATTTAGCAAGGTTAAATTTGGTCCATTAATTTAAAAATTCTCAATACATTTGTTCAATTCAAGTAAAGGTTGCAAATTTAGTCACTCTTACTGAGCTTACGAACTCAAGACATCTTTCCAGAAATATTCATTTATTATTTTTTTTTCTTTTGGCATACTCACTTGCAGTGCTATTATTGAAGAATGAGACAAGCTTCTCTAAATAAAATGTGGTTGAACAAGATTTTCTTATTATTGATCTGTTGGGTTATGTTTTAGCAGACTGGATTAATGGAAATTTACAACCTGTTGAAATACCGTAGTATTTTTAAGAGCTGTATAAAGAATATCTACTTTCTCCATATGTGCTCATCCTATAATCCTGGTCAACGTTTCCATCTTGCAAAGTAGGGGTGTGCTACACTTTGTGGCTAGACACATTACACATGTTGACATCTTCAACAAGCTATATCTTTTTCTGGGCTTGTGCAAAAGGTGTAGGATTCTGGGAAAATATACATTCTTGAGCCAAGGACTTTCAATATCGTTATCCATGTCTACATCTTTTCAACAACCTAAGAAACAGCAATACTCAAGGATTCTAAAAGAATCCCAGGCGCTGGTGACCTCCCAGTTGGACTATTGTAACGCTCTCTACATGGGGCTCCCCTTGGGGTGCATCCGGAGG
>JAOYMU010000274.1:14041642-14054680 GCA_025802295.1 Psammodynastes pulverulentus
GGGGAGAACTTCTGCCTTTTAAGAGCCACCACCAACGGTCAAGGAGCCCGACTTTGCGCCCTCTGCTCGCTCTCATCTGAAGCCCTTTTCCCGAGTCAGCCGTCCCCTCAGTTAGCGCCGCCGTCCGCCTCCCTCCTTTCTCCTTCGTGCCTCAATCCGCCCCCCTCCTCTTTCTCCTTCGCGTCTCTTTTTCCTTCGCGCCTCAATCCGCCCACCTCCTCTTTCTCCTTCACGTCTCTTTCTCCTTTGCGCCTCAATCCGCACCCCTCCCCTTTCTCCTTTGCATCTCTTTCTCCTTCGCGCCTCAATCCGCCCCCTCCTCTTTCTCCTTCACATCTTTCTCCTTCGTGTCTCTTTCTCCTTCACGCCTCAATCCGCACCCCTCCTCTTTCTCCTTCGCGTCTCTTTCTCCTTCGTGCCTCAATCCGCACCCCTCCTCTTTCTCCTTCGTGTCTCTTTCTCCTTTGCGCCTCAATCCGCACCCCTCCCCTTTCTCCTTCGCATTTCTCTCCTTCGCGCCTCAATCCGCACCCCTCCCCTTTCTCCTTCGCGTCTTTTTCTCCTTCGTGCCTCAATCTGCCCCCTCCCCTTTCTCCTTCGCATCTCTTTCTCCTTCGCGCCTCAATCCGCCCCCTCCTCTTTCTCCTTCGCGTCTTTCTCCTTCGCGCCTCAATCCGCACCCCTTCTCTTTCTCCTTCGCACCTCACTCCGCACCCCTCCTCTTTTTCCTTCGCGCCACCGTCCTCTTTCTCCTTCGCGTCTCCTCTTTCTCCTTCGTGCCTCAGTCGGCTCAGGCAAGGAGGGGGCAGACCATGCGGAGCCCCACTTTCCCGCCCTTGCCGGCTTTTCCCCCTCCAGTGACTATTCACTCACGCAGCGCTGTCGCCAAGTCAGTCGGCTCAGGCGAGGAGGGGGCGGACCATGTGGTGGAAGCAGAACCCTTGGAGGCCCTGGCGGCTTCCCTGGCGATCGTTGCTAGCCACTCTCTTCCTTTTCTCGCTCTCCTCCTCATTCCTCTCTCTGCCTGGGAGGACCACATTTACACAGAGCAGGGAGGGCTGTTGGAGGGCCATATTAAATCGACCCGCGGGCCGCAAATGGCCCCCGGGCCGGACTTTGGACATGCCTGCTCTATGGCCTTCCAGAAAAGTAACAAGGTGGCAATATATTTCAAGTAATCATAGTTCTCTGTAGAGGTATCCAAATGTTTTCATCATTAAACAGCCTGGAAATGTTCTGAATCCTAAAGTTATTTCAAATCCACAAATCCATTTAATTTTGTAGCCTTCCAAAATAGAAGCGTCTATTTTGTTCATTTCTATTAATGTCTAGGTACTGTCAGGCACCACCAGAAATATTTATAGCTTGGCTGTAAATCTTGGTTCTCCAGACACTTAACTCCTATAAATATTCTCAAATCGACTTATTCAAGTTTCTTTTTTGCAGACAAGAATGAAATAGATTTGCCCACTCCAATATAAAGAAGTACAAAATATATATTGATATATAGGCCTATGCCCCAATCCTATAAATCCTAAGCTTTTAAAATATGATCATTCTTTTCATGACCTTGGAGGCACTTGCTCTAGGTGACAGAATGGTTCTCTTGGACCTCAAATTGCTGCTCCTGCCTTACTAATTTAATTCCTTACAGATAGTACAGCACTCTCTGATATGGCCAATTTGTCATCACCATCATTGCAATCATCATTTCTCTCCAATGTTACATTTAGCTAATGCTATTATACTGTAGGAAGACATAAAAATGGACTATACTTATCTAAAGCTAGATTTTGGATCTTTTTCTCTGTGACAATAAGTAGGCAATAACTGTTTAAGAAATAACTGTTCCCCAATATTTTTTTATGATCAGCTGAATAAATCAAAATCGGGTATAAAGCTTTTTTTTTAAGAAGTAAAAAAAAATCAGGAAATTAATCAACATCAATATTTAGAAGTAGCTGAAGCAACAGTCAAATTATACTGACCTCTGAGATTCTAGATAGTGCAAAACAAATACAATTAAATGACAATAGTTTGGAGAATGCATAGCAATGGGATGAGTGTTATCTTAAGTTACAAATATCGTTGGGATTCTAACATTATTTCTTGCTGTAGAACAAAATGGGATCATAGCACCAGCTAACGGATATACAAAGGATTATTTCTCCAAAGTAGCACATAGTAATTGTAGAGTTATGTATCCTTCAGTTTCAGTACAGTTCATTGGCGTCAAAAGAATGAACATAATACAGAATCAGCAAAATCTACTGAAGTATTATGATACTATAATTGGTGTCAATATATGTTCAATATAATCCCATATGTTTACTTAAAAATAAATCCCACAAGATGCAATTCAGCAGTTTTGGTATCATAGACTATCATTATTGTGAATTTTGATGCATCTTAACATAGAATCCAAGAATGTTCTTTGCATCCATTTCAACTGCCAGTCCACTTTAATATTTTCCAATTTCTTTAGGATGAGTTAAGACATTCACCAGCCAGGAACAATGATTTTAAGATTTAATTTTAATGCATTCAAATTATTGAACTTTTTACTCTTCAAGGTTCCCATAACCAAAATATTTAACTGTTTGAATAAAGGCCATTGTTTGAATGACCCCAGTGGAGTTGCCAAGATCCAAATACAAAAGAATGAGTTGATGTTACAAAACCTATTATCTAGAGATCTAGGTATTTCTGGTGAAGAATGTGTAGGGCAGGTGTGTCAAACTCAATTTCATTGAGGGCAGCATCAGGGCTGTGGTTGACCTCAGGGGACCGGGCAGGCATGGCCGACTGGGTGGCATGGTCAGTTTGACGTCACTCATGGGTGTGGCTGACTGAGTGGGCATGGCCAGCTGGGTGGGCGTGGCCAGCTTGATGCCACTCCCCAACTGCTGGCCTGATGTTTCCTCTTTGCATTGGATAGACCGGGCTGAAGTGACATGGGTTGGCCCCTTACATTTTCCAGGACGGCCCCATGGGCCGGATCTGAACATATCGCGGGCCGGATCTGGCCTGCAGGCCTTGAGTTTGAAACCCCTGGTCTAGGGATATTTTTGGAATAACTATGGACTAAATGATTGAGAATTTCCATAGACATTTAGCCATGCAGTTTGGGACAACTTCTAGTTACGTTTTCAATCATAATATTTGTGGGGAGAATCTCATTAGATGTGATTTATATAGAGAAATGTATGGCTAAAAGAATTAAATCTACAATATCTGGGCTAGTTACTGCAGTAGCAAAAAGATACAGCTATAAATCACTCCTTGCTCATTTAAAACAGATTAATTTAAACTCTAAAGGCAGCCATGTTTGAAAATTAAACTTTATTCTGTGGCGGTCAAGCAGAAAACATAACTAATGTAGATGCATGCTTTTAAAAAATGAATTTTTCATGACCAGCCTCAGGAAAGTTACTGGAGTGAAAAACAGTCACTTCAACATGTATGTTGCTCTCTGCTCTGGGAGGTTAAGAGATGAATCTTCTGTCATTTCAACAACATTGTATCTGTCCTATGAAAATGGCTGGCTTGAGTAAAAGTGATTGGCCCAAAGTTGCCCAATAAACTTTAAAACTGTGAACAAGGGCTTCCTTGATCCTAGTCCAACCTTTAACCAATATACTATACTGGAAGTATAAAATGCTATTAATATTCATTCATAGCTCAAGTCAAGCAATTATTACAGAGAGTTGTCAGGAATTTAAACAATGAATCTGATGAAACTTAATAGTAAGCAAATCAATATACAGTACCTATATAATGCTAACATTCATTTTCTTTAATGACTTCACTGTGTTTAGCTTCTAATCTTTGTATACTTGTGCAATTTACAATCTTCCAGCTTATGTAAACATTTTGGTATTTCCAGCTTACAGTGAAAGATGCAAACCCCTGTGCAAACAGAACAAAGTACAGAATATATGAAGAACGTAATAAAAACTGGTCTCCAAATGCAAAAATGTTTTCAAATGTCTATAAAGTACTGTGCTTTAAGAATATCTTTTGCTGACTAATTTATTACCTAGAATTTATATTGCATATTTAAAGCTCAAAAACTTCTAAAAATTCAATTGCATTGCAATTGTTGTATTTTTCATACTTTTCTTCCCTTTAATTCTTAAAAATGGGGACGTTCCCATGTGTGCTATGAAACTTGCCTTTAAAAGATAGTTCCTGACTTACAACCATTTGTTAAGCAAGTATTCAAAGTTACAACGGCACTGGAAAAAGTGACTTATGACTTGTTTCTACACTTATGACCATTTGTAGCATCCCCATGCTCAAAATTTGGGTACTTGGCAACTAGCATTTGTAATCTTCCTAGCTGCCTTCTCACAAGCCAAGTCAATGCAGGAAACCAGATTCATTTAAGAACCGTGCGATTCACTTAACAACTGCAGTGATTCATTTAATGACTGCTGCAAAAAAGTTGTAAAATGGGGGCACGACTCACTTAACAACTTATGGTCATAAGTTGAGGGCTATCCGTACTAAATTCCAGATAGTCTGGAAAACAGTGTCCATCTGTGAGAACATGAGTACCATCTAAAATAACCCTAAAGCAAATTCTGTTGCTGAAGGGATGTGCAAAGTGTTCTATGCATGGAAGGACTAGTTTGAGGTTGTCTGCCACAGGATGAAAACTAGCATATTTAAGAGAGAAATGTTTTGGGGAAAAACAGAGAAAGAGAGAAAGAGAGAAGGAAAAGGCCAATGAGGTTGCAGGCAAAGGATGCAAGGAAAGGAAGGTACTAAAAAGTGGTTGGATCAATTGCATATGCTGCATTTGAAGCCAAGCATGCTGGAAATGGTAGTGGCAAAGGGGAAGGGAGAAAAGGTAGGCTTGGTAATGGTTGGGCTGGTGGTTATGTCATGATTGAAGCCATCAGTAGCTAAGGGCAAGGAACATCAAGGGCTGGGAACAGATGGGCCATTTGGTGGAGGAGGGGAAGACGGGCAAGCTAAGAAAGCTCCTCCCAATTTTGTTGCAACTAAAATGCAGAACAACCAAAAGTGCTTTGGGGGTTTCAGTCCCATCAAACTGCAGCACCTCTGAATGATTCCGAAACACAAAACGCATTTTCTTTTTCATGGCCACCCCTATCAAAATCAATTAATGGAAGTGTCTGATATTTAACGGTATTAAATGATTGCACTTCATCTAGTACAGCCAATCTGTAAACAGATACATAAAAAACAAAGCAAAATCAGAAAGCTGAGTCACAAACGATCTTACAAAAATACATTTAAAAAGGACTCTTCCCAGTTTGCTTCCAAACTTCTTTTGCTCCTTTAATGGTTTCTCGTTTCACACATTTCCAGTAACCTTGGACTCCTTGTTGCTGAGGCACCTGTTTAAAAAAAAGTTAACAGTTACCAATCTAATCAGCTAGTCAGCTTCATCTGTCTGTTAAAGTGATCTGTTATCCATTCCTATTGGTCCAAACACATTTTACCTGATCACAGCACACATGACTTTTGTCCCGGTTAATCATCTATAAATGAACCTATCACAACCGCAAGTATTTATTTGTGTTTCGAAGCTGCTGGATGAATGAATATTGCTTTACGATTAGGGATGATCTATAAATCATGACCAGAGGGAGCAACGTAGTTCTAGAAAGGCACCTATTTATTTTATTTATTTATTTAGAAAATTTATATTGTTGCCTACTTGCATCAAGAGTAGGCTTACAAGGATATAAAAACACCACACAAAAGAAATAAAAAGAATAAAAAGAAAAATAATAAAGCACTGCTGCAGTTTAGCTGTTTTATGATTAGATATGACATACAAATATAGCAGTGCCAGTCTGCCTTCCTTTGCTGGGCAGGCTGGCGCTATCCACTACTTGGTTCTTCCATTTAGCCCAGGGGTTCCCAATCTTTTTCGGTTTGCGGCTCCCTTACGTGCTTCCATTTTTTTCCGCGGTTCCCTTCAAATTTTCGGATTTTTTCCGCGGCTCCCTTAATAGGTACATCCGGGTTTTTTTACATTTTTTACTTGTAACTGCGCATGCGCACTAGGCTTTCTGAAATGGCGCGGCGCCCTTACGGCGATAGCGCGGCTCCCCAGAGAGCCGCGGCGCACAGATTGGGAACCCCTGATTTAGCCATTTAATTATTTTGTAGTAAGAGCTAAAATTTGAATTTGCTAATTTTTTGTCTTCCTTCCCCATTATCCTAGGGCATGCATTTTTTTTATGTACATGGGGATCTTACACACCAAAGACAAATTCCTTGTATGTGCAATCATACTTGGCCAATAAAGAATTCTATTCTATTTAAAAATGCTTTGAGTACACAATTATCTAGTTTCCTTTTATTCTTTTATGCATTACCATCATTAGAAGCTTTGGGATTAGTAGTGTGACTTGGGGTGGCTCCTAGTGCACCCAAGGAAATATTTATCATCTACATCAAATAATTATCATTTATATTGTCTGTCTGTCTGTCTCTGTCATCTGTGTCCGTCCATCTATCCATCCACCCACCCACCCATAGCAGTAACACAAGAGATTGTGGCAGAACCTCAACATAGCATATTGTATCGATGTTCAAAGAGAGATGATAGAGTCAAAGAGAGAGATAAAGATAAACAAGTTGTATACCAGCTAATCCTGTATTATAAACGGCGTGTTTTAATAAGATAAATTTTGTTTTATAAAGCTGATCAATTAAAAAAATTCTACTAGGTCAGGGTTGTCTCACATCATCACAGCAACATCACATGACGTATTGGGACTTTTTCCCCCTTCGCTAAACCGGGCATGGGGGTGGCCAGCGCGTGATGCATCCAGTCCGCAGGCTGCGAGTTTGACAGCCCTGTACTAGGTCATAGAAGCTCTCTGTGTATAAACTCTTACTTTATTAAAACAGTGAGGCAATTAGACATTTCTACTGAACATTCGAGAAAAGAATTACCCTTAATCCACGATGCATCCTGTTTTTGAGGACTCCAAGGAACTCTGCGTGGCTGAGGCAATTATCTCCATCTAAATCAAAGATCTTGAAGATGGTGTCCAAAACATTATCTGAGAGCTCCTGTCCCGTAGCCACTTTCACAGCTCTCTTGAACTCCGCTAACACAAGCAAAGATATTTCATGTTTCTATTAAAAATAATAACTAGATTTATAAATCTAAAGAATAAAGGAATCTGCAAACTTTACTCTCATGTAATAAATAGTGTGATCAGAAAATGGGTGTCCATGGCCGTGCTTAAACATCTATGTAACACTGTATTTATTGAAGAAAAATTACTTCTATTTTCACGGAGGTGGAACCAGTTGCTTTATGGAAAATAGCTAGCTTTTTTACCTGAATCTGCTTTTTGAGCACAGAAATTTGCCCAGTAAAGAAAAAAACCCGAATTACAACATTTTACCCGGAATATTGTAACTCCTTTTATATTTCTGAACGAATTTTTTTTCCTTGAGTATATGTACTCTAAAATATTTATGAAATCAATCTATAATTACATTTTTCTTAAGTTTGCTTTTCCTTGCCTTTGTCTTGTAAGGGCCTATACTAACTGCAATAGAAAGTCACTCCTTACAATTATGCTTTATGACAATATATAGAAGGGGGGAAGGAAGATAACATTTAACCAAAATGCAATGTAATTTAAAAAAATCAAATCCATATCAAATGGGGGGTTTTATGCATTTTTAAAAGGATATAACAATTCTGTACTAGCAATGGATTAACAACAGATGATGAGGGAAAAGAAAGCTTTATTATAAAGCAAACCAAAGATGTTGTTCATTTTTTGATTCCATTGTCTTATAATTTCTTATTTACATAAATGGCAGCAGCAAATTGATCCCATGTTTACTTGTTAAAGGTTGAGCTTTGTAGTAAGGTTTATAAATGCTATTTTACATACTATACTTCATATAAGCATTCCAGTTTGTCACTTCTTTTTTAAAGAGATTTTTAAAAAGGAGAAATATACTTAGTTTTTGGTAGAGAAAACCCATATACAACTAGACACACTGTATAAATATTTGTTTTATACAGTAAAAAGTGTGGATCTTTGTAAGAGCTCTTAAATGTTCTTTTTTAATTCCTTTTTTAGGAGGGGTCAAAATGAAGATTCTAAATAGTTTTTGAAAAGCTTTAATTGCAAGATTTGTTTTAAAGGTAATGTTATTTATTGTGTTTTCCAAATCAGACCAATAGTTTGGAAGAGTTTTGTTCATGCTCACGAGCTATTTTTCACTAATTAATTGAGAAAACATGCATTGGTTCTATTTTTTAAATGAACTTAAATTGCTGAACTGGACTGACAGTCTAAATTGAATGAATAATTTGGTCTGAAACTGGTCTGCACACCTCAGTTCTACTATTATTTTAGCACAGCAGCAAAGCACATAGTACTGTATTTGTTAAAGTAACTTTTAAATATATTTTACTATATCTTAAAAAAAACTCTGAAAGGAGGCATCTTCCAATAATTTTTTAAAAAATCCTCCAAAACTCTTGGTGACCTCATAGACACATCCATATATTTTTCTTGGCAGCAATGCAGAAAAGGCTCTGTTTTCCTCTTCCTTCCAGAACCTCACCAGACCTGAAGTTGTTTAGCTTCTAAGCCCAGACAAAGCCGAGGTGGTGTTGCCACCTACTGAGATTCCAGTTAAAAATCAGGTAGCAATATTTCCTGGAAATCATTTATTTTTCCATTTAGAAACAATTTCCACTCTTTTCCTTTGTGCGTGCTAAGAGATGGTGATTTGTCATCTCGAAGCTGTCATAATACACAGTGAGGGACTGACAGATAATGCATTAAGTTCAAAATAACTTTATAAAGCAAAATTGACATAATGGGGACATTTTCAGAACCCATACACATTATCTTTTCATTTTGATTTCGTGAAGAACGATGAAATGGTGCACTTCTTACCCCGTTTAACAGGACGGCTGGCTACAGTAAACATTTTCAGAGCAATTGAAAAATCTTCTAAACGGTTTGTAAATTGGCAGAAAGTCTTAAATTCATCCATACTGATACTCTGGAATACCAAAATGGGTGTGAAGTTTAGTCAAGACAGCAAAATCTAAGTTGTATTCATAAAGGATTTGTCAAATCACTATATAACTACATACAAACAAACAAAATAACTTGATTATATTTTGTTGTACTTTAGAAAGCTCTTCAGTTATATTATAGATGCTTAATTCAAGATGCGGTAACTTATACCAACCTCTCCTGCTTGGATTCTCTCTTTCACATTTTGCCAATAAATTTCATTATTTTCTTCATCAGTGAAATACAGCAACCACTCTACAAAATCTTCCTTTCTCATGAAGGTTAGACCTTTGGAAAACTGATTGAATTCCATTTCTTGTACTTCCGCTTGTAAATCCTGCATAAATCTAAAATAAATAAACAAATAATATGACAGCTTAATTAAATGCAGAAAGGGGCAACCAAAAAGATCAAGTGCTTGAGAGCCTTCTCTATGAGAAAAAAGCTAAAATGTCTGGAGCTCTTTATTTGGTAAAAGGTGATTGAAGCAGACATGACTGAAGTACTAAATATAAAATCATATATACCAAAGACAAAGTAAAGGAGACGTTATCTCACCCTCTTGAAACAGTCTGACCTGGGATCCTCTAATAAAGCTGAACAAAAAGAAATCTGGAACTGACAAAAAGCATTTTTAACAAAATACTTTTGTGAAAAATAGAGTGGTAGAGTTAATTACCATAAGACATAGTGATGACTGTTAATGTAGATGGCTTTAAAAGAGAATTAGATAAATTCATGGAGGGCAGGTCTATCAAAGGCTTGGGAATCAGTGTTATCTCTGGGATGAGAGCAACATGTCAGCTTCAGTGGAGAAACGGTATAAGAAGGCGAAGTCTTCACTTCCTGCTTAAAAGCACCCCAGTAGCATTTTGCTCGCCAAAACTAAATGTTAGATTACGATTGCCTTGGCCTGATCCAGTAGAGTTATTCTTTTGTCAAGACAATTATTTTCATACCGCAATTTTAGCCAAATAATCCTTTACTCATATCAACTGATGGCACTGTGTAAATAAGGAGTATCCTCTTGGAATCACTGTTGTGGGAGAATGCAACATACAGACTGTTAGCTTCCATCTCCTAACAGCAACAACTTTCATTACTTCCATGTTGCAGAATAACAGAAATTATGCCAAGAGGACAGAGTTCTGTGAGCGTTGACTAACACAAATTGAGTGAAAGAAATTACTAGCTTTTAAAAGATTGCAATCTTTAATACACTTAGCTGGAAGAAATTAATTAATGCCATGAATAACAAAAAATATTGTGCTTGAACAAGTCTACCACTAGAGTGCCCTCTAAATTCATCTATGTTCATGAGTAACTAGGCTGAAAAAATGTTGATATCTGCAATATCTTTAAAGTTGCCTGAAAGCAGACTTAAACATGAAAGTAGATAATGTGCACATATTCTTTAATTAAAAACTGTTTAAAAAGAGACAAATAAAACTTTTAAGAGATATAACTAACAGAAATGAGAAACTGTTTGCTATAAAACACTCCTGTTCAAACTAATGTTACTCTTTTTCAAAATTTTGCTAACAAATGTATCATGAGCATCAATGAAATGCAAACCAAAATTTGATTATGGAATGGCCATCACAGAAAAATCATTTGTATCTACATTCGTAAAGAGAGAGATAGGCATGCGTATCAATTTTTATTTTCCCCAGTTTCTTATTTGTTAAGCCTTAAATCTGTTTTGTCCCATTTTTGTATCAATGTATGAACTACATAGAACACTTGCAGAGTGGGAAATTATTTATTTATTTATTCAATTTCTATAGCCACCATCTTAAACAAATCACTCAAATAACTAAGAACAGGACAGGATGCAGAACAAAATTAAATACTGCATATATGGCAGCCAAGAGAAAATATAATAGATGTCAATATAGCCAGGAAACTGGGTCATTCACAAACATGGAATTGCATGAATATCTGTACGATTGTTTAATTGAAGACTTTTGATAACATTGTTCCCCCAGTAGACTGCATTTGCATGCAATGTTCACAAGCTACAGATGAACTTGACCTTTTTTAATAATATTTTACTTGAAAAACAGGAAAACATAAATTCAGAAAAGTATAATTGTTAACACTTTCAAATTATGTATGATTTCAGGATGCATGTAATAGGTAGGGAGTTCAGGCCTGAAACATTAACTGAAAAAATATTCTGGCACCTAGTAAATGAGGAATGTGTAGGTAGGGCATCTTCACGGTACCAAACATTCCCACAGAAGAGAATATACAATTGGCTGTTTTGTTTAATTAGGTTGTCTTTATCTAGTTTTAGGACTTGTGTGGAGAACATATCACCATTTAGCTCATATTTTTGCAGGAATATTGAAGAGTTCACAAACTTTTAAACACCAGTTTATTCAGTTTTAGGACCTGTGTGGAGAACATATCACAATTTAGCTCAGTTCACAAACTTTTAAACGCCAGTTTATGCAGCTCAGGATTCAATTGTGGAGTTCTTGGTGTTCTTTGGGTGATGTTGGGCGTTGGGCAAATTGAAAAAGCACCAAGAACTCCACAATATTAAGCATTACCACTGTAAGATATAATCAACTCTTCTTACACCTCGAATTATAGGCCTTTCCAAAATATTTTGTGCTGCAACCCAACCAATTCCTACTTGACATCTACCATTTTCTTCAGCTGTAGCAATGTTCTTTGCACTTGTTGTTTATAGAGCTTAGTTATCTCAGTTCCTTTTATTTTTCTTATGGCATTTTAGCCACATCCTACAGTTGCTAGTAGCCATTCTTCTCCCCACTCCCCCGTTTTTGGGGTTTTTTTTTTAGTCAAACGAACATTTGACAAATTCCAGATGCTCCCTGGAGAGAACAAAACATTCCTGTTACTTCTTGCAAGGTAAGCCAACTGTAGCAGCAGTTTAATTAGGTAGTTCTAGGTGGACAGTTTCTATATACCTTTGGCTCTCTTCACACAGAGAACAAAACAAGAGTGACTGCATCTTTTTCCTCCTTTATCCACTAGTCTCCCGAGAAAACTGATTTTCTAGATTCATTTCAATCGGGTTTCATTAGCAATTTGGGGATAGAAACTAACTTAAGTACTCTGTGGAGTGCTTGATGTGAAAGAAAACAAAGGCAAATGAGGATAAAGGTCGCTGGAACATTGCAGAGGCATGGACATCCATTGTTAACCACGATGATGCCAAAATGGTGAAATGTGTATCATAATTGAGGCTTCAGTTCAACCTTGGTAAGACTAAGTGACTGCAGATTTTCTGACTCAGTGACCTTCCATCTTTATCTCGAAATGGGTAGCATGCCCCATGGTGCACAACTCGGGGATCCTTCTGGACACATCCCAAAAACAGGAGACAGCTATAATTAGGAAGGGTTTTGTACAGGTTCATCTTGTGCACCAATTACACCTGGACCAGGGGACCCAACTTATGGTAGTCCATGCTTTAGTTACTTCTTGGGTGCATTACGTAACAAGGTCTACATAGGTTTATCCTTGAATAGCATTTGGAAGCTGCAGCTGGTCCAGAATGCAACGGTATTGACTGCGTTGGGCACTTCATGCTACGGCTATGTGACACCTCTGCTTCATAAGCTGTATTGACTCTCTGAGTGTACAATTCAAGTCAGTATTACTTATAAAATCTTCATGGCACGATGGGGGTCAGGCTAGTGGGGACCTGTCGGACTTGGTAATTTCTGGTTTTCAAGCAAGAACTGGGAGGGTTGGCATGCTGTAGATTCCTTAAATATCATCTGTTGTGGTGGTTACATATGGAACAGTGCTCCCTCTCCCCAGTATGGGTTCTGGGTCCCCTGGCTTTTGGTAAGGCATTAAAAACCAGGATGATCTGTATGGATTATTATACTGGCTTCTATGGATGCATTATAGTTTGTTGGTTCTAATCCTCCATATGATATCCAGTGTCAGTTTTATGAGATGGATTGCTTAAATCAGGGATGTCCAAACTTGTCAACTTTAAGAC
>JAOYMU010000274.1:14080848-14091350 GCA_025802295.1 Psammodynastes pulverulentus
CTTGTCTAAGTCTACCATTACCTTCTTCCCTAGGATTAATCTCCCCTTCACCTTTCTAGTATGCCATCCAACTTTCTTTGTTCTTGAGCCCAAGAAAGGAAAACTTCTCACCTCATTGAGCTTAAAGTTAGCAGAAGATTCCGAATGGCAATCACTTCATAACAAGGATGCTTCAGCTAGGAAATCTCTGCATATCCTCATCTCCGTGGTGGACAATCTCAATACTGAGATACTGGAAAGCTCTTGTTTGGCCAATTTTAATCCCTCAGCAGATGCATACCAGGAAAGCCATTTCAGTAGGTGCCCTGCCATCACAGTATCATAGGTTATATTGAGATAGGTCTTCATACTGATAGCTCCCCAGCTGTAGAATACTCTCTGCATTTAAGGCCTATTATTTCCCCAGGTGTCAAGTATGAATTTTGTTTTAATGACTGCTATTATGCTGCATTTTCTGCTTCTGTTAGGTTGCTGATTTATTATCTCCATTTGAGTGGTTCTGGTTTTTTAAATGTCATTTTAGGGAAGGATTAGTAGTGCCTGAAAGACAGAACAAAATAAATAGTCTGCTTCACAATCCAGAAAAGATCGTATGAAATTTATATGCCCTGCTTAACAGATGGGCCAGCAACATTGTTCCAGGAAGAATTCTCATTATTATAGAAGAGTGGGGTTTTAAGTTACATACAGTATTCTTTTTAAAGCTTAACATTTTTTAATACCTATATGGAATCTTTTAAATAAAAGCCATATAATTTTTACAAACAACTGAATCCATGTATTTATTCAAGTAGAATCAAATGAGGATTTCCATCTTACTCCTGGCCCTGACTTGTTGAACTCAGCTAGTGCCAACAGATGAATCAAGACAGCCCGAATTGAAATGTTATGAATTGGAGCAACTCAAATTGAGATGTCAGACAAATGAATGTGTTTAACTCTGGAATGACCAGCTTGTTGATTACCAAGGGCTACATTGGGGACATATTGTGAGCTGAAGGCCATGTAGATTTGCAAGTTTTAATTGCATATCATTAACAAAGCTGGCCTTTTTCATGAGCTGTGAGACAACATGTCCTTATCACCCAGATGGAAAGAGCATCATCAATTTGCAACCTCAGTACCCAGAACAGTGATGGCGAACCTTTTTGTTGTGGTGCGCCGAAAGTGGCCGCGCATGCCAGCACCCACAATGCAATGTGCCCCATTCCTCACGTATGCATCCGCAACTCCCCCGCCCCGCCCGCTTTCCCACACTGCCCATGCGCACGCCTCCCAGATGAATTTTCGGCCCATTTGAGGATGCTTTCGTCCACCCGGAGGCTTGAGGGAAGTCTCTGTAGCCTCGGGAGGCCGAAAAACGGGCCTTCTGGAAATACTGGAAGTGTCACAACGGGCCCGTTTTTAGCCTCCAGAGGCTTCCCTCGAGCCTCTGGGAGGGCAAAAATGGCCCCTCAAACGGACCGAAAATCAGCTGGGATGTGCGCACATGCGCAGAGCAGGTAAGTTTGGCGACAGCTCGCGTGCCCTCACAAATGGCTCTGCGTGCCATCTGTGGCACGCATGCCATAGGTTTGCCATCACTGCCCTATAGTCAGCAATGACTAGTGGAGCAAAATCTGCAGGGACTCCTTTAGTTTTTTTTTTAAATAAAGCTAAAATATAAATAAAATACAAGGGAAGTTAACACAGTCATAAAAAATGAATGTAGAATAAGAAAATGGGAAACTAAAAATATTTCACCAGGAGAGCCACTGTAAATTTGAGAAGATTCACTTGCTCAGAAAAGGCGTCAAAGAAAAAAGCAATAAAAACTGAATTTAATACCTGTTCTTATACAACAATTTTTTCTCTTTAAATGAAAATAAAAATAACAATTGTTTTGCGGTGGACAAAATAAAATTTATTCAAAAAATGATAGAAATCTCTAAAACTATGTGGCTTTTTCAGGTTTGGGGATCCCATAATAATGAGGAGCCCTTAAGAAGGTTGCAACATATATGAAATTCTCCTGAAATGTTGACTGATCAACATCAAGTCAGTGTCTACTCTTAACAACCACACAGATTTTTCTCAAAGAAACTAGTGTACTGGGCTATGACAACAGCCCTGAGAAAGAGGAGAAAGAGCTGCAGCCAAAGCAACAGTCAAGTAAGAGAATTCTCAGCCCAAACAGGAATGGAATTTGAGAAAATGTCTCCGGCTTGAGCCTAGGATTCATGTCTTTGGTGGTCAAGTTTGGTTAATTTCAAAGGGATTACAATAGTGATTTAGGAAGCCTAAATAATCCCAATGTTTTATATTGTACTGCCAAACTAAGTTGCAGAATTGTTATTATCTATATACTAGTTTCCCTGAACCAAAGGCAAGCTGTATAGACAGACACTCTGAGATGATCATGAAGTACCTCCAAGAATGACTTGTGTTCCTACATACATTTCCAGGCATTCCAGGTTCCATCAAAATTCTCTCTCTCTCTCTCTCTCTCCCCCTCCCCCCCCTCTCTCTCACACACACACAAATAGCCACATACATACACCTTTTTTGGATCTGTGTTTCTGGAGCTAAATTAGAGTTTGAAATAGCTCCAACAAAATATTTTATTTAGCAGCCTAGGCATCAAGCAAAAATGTTCATAAATTAAAATCTCAGGAAAAAAAAGATTTTAATATTAATTACATCAATAATCTAAACTGTTACCTCTGTCTCCAAGATCTCTAAAAAAGGTTGGTCCTGGTCTAGCCTTCGTAACATTTGCTAGGGTAGAATCGACTTCCTTTGAACAAACCAAATAAATGACAAGTTAGTTGTGAAAGCAAAATCCATTAAAGCAAGTAACAGAAAGAACAAAAGTTCTTTTGACAAACAGCATCAACTCTTTGCCTACCTTTTTTGTCAGTTTCTTGGCCAAAGTTTTACCTGTCCAAAAAAAAAGAAAGGAAAAGAAAAAAAAGAAAAGAAAAAAACACACCAGTCAATCATCTGTAAGTCAAAGCTTTGTTGAGTTCTGCATACTGTGTTTTTAAAAGAGAAATTGCAAGTGACATGAACAGAACACTACCAACAGCTTAAAAATATTTAAATGTTCATAATAGTTAGAAAAAAAATTACTGTTCTAGAATGATAGGAACAATCTGTTTAAACACTGATACAATGCATAACAAATAGAATAAAATAAACTTTTAGATATTTAACTTAAAAAAACTAATATACTTTCTATTCATTACATTTACATATGGGCATAAAACTGAAATCACAAAAAAACAGCCAACACGCATCTTCCAGACCAAATGGGCTGCAATAATTTTAAAACTTATTACTATAAAAGACCACCACTAGAAACATTTAAGACTAAGACCAAGTATGCGACAAGTGGCTATTATAGTTTTTCTTCTTCTTTCTAGTTCTTAACTATCTCCCATATGAAACTAGCGGAAATGAAATTGGTTTGAGTTCTGTCAGTGACTTTCTACTTAACAGTGATATCCTGATGAGTTCTCCGTTACTCATATGAGAAGCCAAAATAGAACTCCAGTTTTATTCACATCCAAGAACCCTAAATACAGTCATTAACATATTAAACTATAACTTCATTCTCTGGATACTTCTGGATAAATACATCTAGAGTTTCGTGATCACATCTTAACTGGCCTTGGTTAACCAAGGTGTGGATAGCATGCATGGTCATCATCTAGCAAGGAATTAGAAACACATTTGGAACTGAATTTGTTGAATGGCTTATCATGACATCGGGGTGTAGTCGACCATGACAAATGATCACACTTTTCACTCATTAAATATCTTTGATAATTTATAAATAGATTATATGAAGAACTCTATATTTTTCAGGTTTATAACTTTTCACTTTATGTGAACTCATTGTAAACTCATGAGCTGAATTAAAAACTTTGTGAAGGTCTATATATGGCAATAAAAAGTAATGATAGTTTGATTTCTTTTATTGTTCTTTCATAAGGACGAAAGAACAGAAATTATTACAATTTAGGTCAGAGATGTTAAACATGAAGTTCACGGACCGGATAGCCCAGAGTTGTCCCACAGGGCTGTCCCAGCGATGGCGAGGAACCAGCCCATGCCACCCCAGCCCACCCACTCTGGCCCCCCCAGGGCAAACAAAATTCTGATACGGCCTGCGATGAAATCGAGTTTGATATCCCTGACTTAGGTACTTCAAACTGCCAATGGAAGTTGGTTCAGAAGATGGGTGCTTTTTAGCATCTTTCCACCTTTTTAAACATCCATTTATATAGCTTTTAAACAACAAACAGCAGACACATGAAGCACCAATCAGAAAAAAGCACATTTTTTTTCAGGCAAAAGATTATCTATAACTTTGCATGTATAAGAAACTGCCATCAGAATCGATGATTACACATCAGTGTTCTGTCATAAAAATAATTATTGAATAGTTAGTTTTAGAGTTAGATACCAAATGAATGTCACACATTTCTTTGCAATCTAAATTTTATAAATTCAGAGCTTTGTAACATACATTTTATTTAGCTATTAGCTACCAGTATCTGTTAATACCAATGTTCAGACTAAACCTGATGTTAGTATCTCAATTGCAATGAATTCAGACCATGTTTTCCTGCATACAATGCACTTATGCTATGTCTCTTTAGGAAGAACAGATATATAACCTTTTGTTATTCAAAAGTCACTACTTTATCATTTGTGATAATGTTGTAACGCAAAGGAAAAGTGCAGCATTAATAATGACCCTTGGGTAGGATTTTCCACAATTTGGAGTTGTCCTTTCCAATTGTTTAAGTAGAAAAGCAGAGCAAATGGTCAGTCCTAGCTTTGCTTCCTGTTTTGCTTGGAAGTTCCTGCTGCCACCATTTATCCTTCGAGGGGCAACTCATTTGACATCCATACCCCTTAATGTTTTTCTGGCCATTAAAAAGTCAAAAAACTGAAATGACTGCAATCGGACCATCTCCTGACTCTGTATTATGTAAAGGCATGGTGACAAGGGGATTCAGCATTTCCTTGCCCTTTGGAGATAAATCAAACTCAGAGATCACAAAATTAAATGATGTTATTAAAAAAAGAGGATAAAACATTAAAAAAAATAAAATATTAAAATGAGGACATTCATTAGGAAACGAAATAATCACAAATTTTACATGAAATAGGAAAATCCGAAAGAAAATCCAGTGCTCCAGACAGGCCACAAGATGGCACTGGTCTCCCAAAAAAAAAGAAAAAAAAATTCTCTGCAAAATGTAAGAATATTCTAATCTAAAGGGGAAAAAAAGCATCTTCATACAGTTAACCTTAAATATGCTGAAATCTTACATTCCAGAAATATAAGAAAAATGAGATTTAATGCAACACGAAAACAAAAATGAATGCCTGGGTAGGTATTTTACCCTTCTTCATAAATTTGGATCCTGCTAATGCACTTTACATGGGGCTGCCCTTCCAGGTCAAAAGTGGGGAGGGCACTCCTAGTCCCTTCCCTTAAACCAGGGGTGTCAAACTCATTTTCACCGAGGGCCACATCAGCATAATGGTTGCCCTCAAAGGGTCACATGTAACTGTAAAACAGTAGCCAAATGTCCTAAAGACAATTGGAAATTTGCAGCTCTCGCGGACCACATAAAATGACGTGGTGGGTCACATTTGGCCCATGGGCCTTGAGTTTGACACCTGTGCCTTAAACATTTATCATCTAATAGGAACTAGGAAGTATGCCTTTTCCATAGCAGCCCCTGCCCTACAGAACACTTTTTCCTCTGAACTTCGGCAGGCCTCTACCCTCCTACCCATGCATAAAGCCTTGGACTTCAACTCCTAGAATTCCCCAATGAGAATGACTGACTGGGGAATTCTGGGAGTTGAAGTCCACCCATCTAAAAATTGTCAAGGCTGAGAAACACTGCATCAGAGGAAAAGTGAAGCCCCATTTTTCTACAGATTTCTTTGTTTTAAAAAGATCAAACTTCCTCTATATCTAGCAAGACAAATTGCTGAGGTACCTGTGTATATGACCAAGACAAATTCAGTTGCGGGAGTATAAACGGAGAGTCTCTAGTCTGCTGGTTGCATTCAGAATAAACTGCATCATCTAATTCAGTTTGTCTCGTTTTTAAAGTGATACACAAATAAGAAGAAATTCTCCTTCTTAATTTCTCCTGACTAATATCAGAGAAGATACTCTTAATTTGGCAAATGGACAAATCGGCATTCCTTCAGCAGCATTGTTTAAACCAAAAAGAAAAACAGCACTTACGCTCTGATTTGTCAAACATAACTGAGAACAGGAAATCTCTTGGAGTCATGTAATATTCTCCTCCATATTCCAAAGAAGCAAATTTCATAAAACGTTGCTTTCGAATGGAAAGCTTTTCTGCCATCTCTTCATCCACAGCATCTTCTTTCTAAAAGACAGGAAAATACGGGTAAATTTATTCACTAGAATCACCAGCTATGACTCAGCAACCGAGCAAGACCTGAAACTATATCATTGTTGCGTGCTGCAAAACAAATATTTATTTTAGACTAAGTCAAAAGGATCGTTGGCGTTTATGCACACATCTGTTTGTAGGTTTGTAGGCGAGCATTTAAAAAAAAATTCTTCTGAATCTTACCCGAACTCATGGATAAGATGGAAACAATGAGGTGTGATTAATTCTAAATGTAATTTCATTTCATTAGATGGTGGCCAATGCTGTGTCATTAGGCAGTAAAGATAAAAAGACAATACAAATAATCAAAAGACTAGAATAACTTCAAATAAGACAAGATGCCCGAGATGCTTTAGTTGAGAAAAATTGTGTAAGTGATCAAGTGAACAGGGAGAGCAGGCAGCTGTCACAAGAATAAATGCTGCTCTGTGTATGTGGGGAGGGGGGTTGTTGAACAAATGTTGGTGCACAACTCCATGCTGGCTCTTGGGGCGAACGAATGAATGCTGTTGCATGAATAAAATGCTGGGGCTTGGGGGGGGTCTTTTTGCCCCACAAGACAAGGTGCAGGGTGGGCATAGTTAGGAGGGGAGATAGGCAGGTGGTGCGAGTTGGCTCGAGGCTGTGAGGGACAAAGTCCAGAATGGTTTGCATTGGGTACTTGTTTAATGAGCCACGATTCTTGGTTAACAACAAGTGACGCAGTCAGAAGACATTTCATTACATGACTGCATGACTTGGCAACTAAAATTCCTATCCCGACCGTGGTCGTAAATTGAGGATTATCTGTACTCTTAGGAATTATTTTGGAAATATTAAACTGGAATCTACTTTCCTGTTATCTTCAATTTCTTTTGTTATGCTTTAAATTCTGGAATGACAGAGAAAAAGGTCTTAACTTTCTTCTGTGAAAAATTACTTCATGTATTTTAAGAATGTTGTATTTTTCCTCACAGCCTTCTCTTCTCAAGGTTAAAATATTCATTCCCTTAATCTGTCACTCCAGGAGTTAAGTTCCAATCCTCTGTTAACCTTCATTGCCTTTTTGTGAATTCATTCCAATTTGTCTGAATGTTTTTAAAAATTCCACTGAAAAAGAGAAACAATATTTAAGGTGGAGGTCTAAGCAATGTGAAATAAAGTGGAACTATTCTTTTCAGTCATTTGAAAATATAATGCTATTGACGCACTTATCTTTTTGGTATCACGTCACATTGCTGACTCATATTTGGCTTGTTAACAATTATAATTTAAGGAACTTTTTCACAAGCACTATTATGAAGCCAGGCTGGTTCATCTGAATTCACACTTTATTCATTACATATTCTTTTCTATGTATTCTTTTTTTTTTGGTAATCTCTTTAATCCTTTAATTCTTTCCTTCGTTATTATCATTATTTGTCTTGCTTGAAAGTTAGAGGTCTGCAAAAGGACATTCTGTTGGTAGAGACAGAGCTAAAAGGAACACTGCTTGTTGTCCATAAAGGAAAAATTGCAAAAGACTACAGAAGTATTATGATGTAAGTATCAAGAGAGCTAGATTGAACGTTTATGTTGCCTATGAAAATCAAGTTTCTGTTATGTCAAGTTTCAACTGCTGTTGACTTCAGAATGATCCCCTCCCTCTCTCCCTATTTTATTTATTTTATTATTTTATTTTATTTCTTTCCCTCCTTGGTTTCCCTTTCTCTAAAGATATAAGGACCTAGCATTGTATGAGAGTTCATAAATCTATGTCAATTGTACATTCAAATCCTTACTCCATCCTCCTATAACTGATTCGTAAAGGTAAAGGTTCCCCTCGCACATATGTGCTAGTCAATCCCGATTCTAGGGTGTGTGTGCTCATCTCCATTACAAAGCCAAAGAGCCAACACTATCCAAAGACATCTCCGTGGTCATGTGGCTGGCATGACTAAATGCCAAAGGCGCATGGAACGCTGTTACCTTCCCACCAAAAGTGGTTCTTATTTTTCTACTTGCATTTTTTACGTGCTTTCGAACTGCTAGGTTGGCAGAAGTTGGGACAAGTAACGAGAGCTCACCCTGTTATGAGGCACGAGGGATTCGAACCGCTGAACTGCCGACCTTTTGATCGACAAGCTCAGTGTCTTAGCCACTGAGTTACCACATCCCTGCAACTGATCCATACCTCAGTTCCAATTAACCTTTAAACCTCAGAGGAAGAACTGAGTCCAAAGTCTCTCAAGCCCAGGTTGGGGGCTTGGTAGACTCTGAAGATCTTTTAAAATGCAATCAAAAGTAAGGAGGGTGTCCAGCGAAGAGCAATGCAATACTTTTTCTGAGTTTAGACAGCACATCCAATTTTCATTTATGCTGATGAAAAATGAGCTTTACACAACTAGTGTTCTGTTGAAGTACAGCATCTCTACCAAGACAAATGTGAAGAATGTACCTATGGGCTTGCTTTCTGACATAAAATTCTGTGTCTATCTGTCTGTCATCCACCCATCTCTGATCAATCTAGGAAACAGCACCAAGCAGTAGCTAGAGACAAATTGTAGAAGCAAAAGCAAAATGCCTTTTCATCCTGCCTTTTACTCTTGCTCTGGGTGAATGTTTTGTATGCCTTTACCGATTCCTTAAAAATCCTTTAGCTTAAATTTCATGGACGTGTTAAACAGAATAGTGTATAGCTTTATTCTCTTTATGACTCAGGGGTTTTCTCTCCCAACATCATTGACAATGATGACTGAAGCAATGAAAGTGCTGGCATTCTCAAGGGATGCCCTTCAACCAGCAACCTAAAAGTGAGTTTTTGTACTTGCTACAGAAGGAAGAGCTGGTGGGGGGAAAAATCACAAGGGATCTGGTAGCATTTTTCTAACAAATTTTATTGAAAGGCTTAAGCTGGTGAGGTGAGTAGCTTATGTCTTTCAACGAATGTGCTAGAAAAGGTGCTATCAGATTCCTTTTGAGTCTTTGTCTGCAATTCTTCTCTTTGATGGAGCCAGCTGAGCTATAAGTGCTGTCCAATATGTGATAACCTTTTTGAAGATTTCCTGCATATCTTAAGAACGTTTTCAAATTTTACATTCTAAGAACTAACAATTACATAATACTAGTAGATTCAACCATGAGTGCCTTTACTTTAGTCTAACTAAATTGAATAGGACTTACTTCCAGTTAAGCATAAACACAATTATGGTCTAAGGAGGCAAACCTGGTACTTTCAAGATATGTGACATTACAATTTCAAAATTCCCAACCAAAGTATTGATTATGATACCGTAGCAAAAAAAAAAATACAGTCCAAAGACTGTAGTGGATCTAATAATCACCAGATATATCCGCAATTTATTTTGAAAAATGAGTCAGAAGCATGACTTTCAACTAGACTGAAGAATATCAAACCTTTTGGCTATTGGTTTATGTAAACTTATACAACTACCCAAGAAAAGTTACTACATTTGGGCTTTCTATAAGGAACATTAACTGTCATAACCTTCCTTACTTTTAAAATGGTTTTGCCAGAAATTGACATTTACTTCCAGTTTCTGGTAAATAAGGCACACAGCGAACAATGGATTTGCTTATTGATTGATGCAAAATAATAATAATAATAATAATAATAATAATAATAATAATAATAATAATAAATCTCACTCTTAATCAACACTGACTGGAATTAGCCTCAAGAAAGGGGGAAAAATTAGCACAGTACCATGCAACCCCTGCCTGAAGCTAATCCAGAACAATACCATGAATAATGGCATCAAAAGCTGCCAAGAGGTCAACTAAAACCAGAATAGATGCACTACCTCACCCTACTCCCCCCAGAAGTGATCCAAAAATGTGAAGAATGCTGTATCTGGGCTAGAACTGAAAGGGGTCTAGATAATACGCTTCATCTAGGTATTAATTATTAAGAATAGATCAACTAGGAGTCGACTTCTGGCTTCCAGCGGCGCCAGTCGCTTGTGGGGCTTTCTCCTGCCCCCAGCGCCCGTACCCAACCGCCGCTGAGGCCCCCAGGGGCCAGGCGCCCGGAGAGGGCACCTGCCATTTACGGGCGGCTCGTCAGGGACCCCCAGCCGAATCCCA
>JAOYMU010000274.1:14109672-14120073 GCA_025802295.1 Psammodynastes pulverulentus
TCCTCTTCAAGAATTTCTTCCAGTAATTCATGTGCCCTTTCCAAACTATCTATCTTATGTTTCCTATCCCTCCATGATACTAACATCCCTTCGGGAATCAGCCATCTAAAAGTAATACTTCTTTTTTGTAGTTCAGAAGATAGGGCTTTATACTCCTTCCTATACTCTCTGACCCCTTTACGTGTTTTTCAACTGTAAGTGGTAGGACAATATTCTTTTTTTTAAGACCACGTAGCCAGAGTAAGCTCTGAGAATATCCACAATAAAGATTTTTGGGAGATGTTCAGAAAACTAGAGGATACAAAAGATGCGAGACTCCATTCCTGCTTTGGTTGAAGGTTTGTTTAGGTGCCTTCCCTCTGCAGGATTCTATACAGGTAGTCCCCGACCTGCGACCACAATTGAGCCCAACATTTCTGTCGTTAAGTGAGACACTGGTTTTGCTCCATTTTACGACCTTTCTTGCCACAGTTATTAACTGAATCACCGCAGTTGCTAAGTCAGTAAGCCGGTTGTGAAGCGAATCTGGTTTCCCCCTCGGCTTTGCTTGTGAGAAGGTCGCAAAACGGGGACCACATGACTTTGGGACACAGCAACTGTCATAAGTATGAACCAGTTGCCACGCATATGAATTTTAGATCACGTGATCATGGGGATTAGGTTGTAACTGTGAAAAATGGTCGCAAGTCCCTTTTTTCCAGTGTGGTTGTAACTTTTGAACAGTCACGAAATGAATTGTTGTAAGTCGAGGACTACCTGTATAGCAGAATAACAGAGCTGGAAGGGATCTTGGAGATCTTCTAGTCCAGCCCCCTGCTCAGGCAGGAAACCCTGTACCTTTTCAGACAAATGGTTTTCCAATCTCTTCTTTAAAAACTTCTATTGTTGGAGCCTTCACAAGATCTTCACTTATGGACTCATTTTGAAATTTCGCTGGGCTGAGCCAGACGTTGTACCTACCTTTGGCAAGTTAGGTTTCCTTGCTATCTGGGTGATTCATCGTGCTGCAGCTGGTACCCTCCAGAACCTGGCAAACCCTGGCATGTTCATAGACGTTACCTAACCATAGAATTGTTAAAACCTTCGTCATTGCCCCATCCCCGTACCAGGTGGCAAAGATGTGCCAATATTTGACTTGGGTTGGCTTTCAAAGCTCCTTCTGCAAAAAATAAATTCATTTGAAGTCTTCTTTGAGTTTCAGGTTTTACCTAGACCTTATGAAACCACTTGATAAGCTGTTAAATCTATAATCTAGTAGTCAAAGTTAGTTAGTTACAGTGGTGGGATTCAATTTTTTTACTACCAGTTCTGTGGGCGTGGCTTGGTGGGTGTGGCAGGGGAAGGATACTGCAAAATCTCCATTCCCATCCCACTCCTGGGGGAAGGTTAATGAAAAATCCCATTCCTTCTCCACCCCACTAACCTGCTTTCCAGCTCCGTTCTCCTATGCAGGGCAACAAAAGAAGACCCAGCCAATCAGCTGGAACTCAAGAGGCAGAGAATAGATGGGGTGGGGCCAGTCAGAGGTAGTATTTGCTGGTTCTCCGAACTACTTAAAATTTCCGCTATCGGTCAAGGTAATCACATGACCCGGGGACATGGCAACTGTCATGAATATGAGTCAGTTGCCAAGCATATGAATTTTGATCACATGACCCTAGAGATGTTGCAAAAAAGGTGGTAAGTGTGAAAAACAGGTATAAGTCACATTTTTCAGTGCTTTTAACTTGTAACTTTAAGTAATCACTAAATGAACTGTTGTAAATCTATCTGCTATTCTTATAAGTATTTGTTTGCTATGTTTTACTAGGTATAAATATGAAAAGTATACAGGTAAAGAGTCTGTAATGTGAACTTTTACTTGCAACTAGCATTTCCTTTTCTCTTTTTAATGATGATACTGTCAATAAGGAAAGCCTCTGAAAAGCCTTAAGATATTCACTGCTAAGAATGGATAATTACAACAGTTTTATTTCCTTCCTGAATAAGGAATGAAACAACCTAGCTATTGTATAACAAAGGTATTGTACAGTTGTGTTGGGAATATCGTTCCTTTAATTTAGCAGATTAGTCAGTCTCCTTCAATTAATAGATGGGATTTAATGGTATGTGGAAATATGCCCGGCATCAAGTTACACAACTGAATCAACTCTATTTTTCTTCCATTCCCATATCCTGAAGTTCTGACTATAACTCCTGTCATCTTCCACTATCATGCAGAATTATGAACCCGATATTCCATAAATCTGGTGCGTATCGTATTTAAAGCAAGTTTAGCTTCTTTAGCAATTCAATTGTTATACAAATCTTTTTAAAAATTCATTTCTCCGTCAATTTAGGGAAAGTTCAAGTTTTATTTTTAACATGCAAAATATCTAATTCTTTACCATTATGCCTCTTCCTCAATTTATCTCCATGATTTATATTTGTATAAGACCAAAACAAAAAAAACAACCCCTTCAACTGCCAAGGATGGGATTATTGGTAGTGAAACACAAAGATTGATATTTATTATAAAGATCCTTGATGCTATTACTTAAAATCCAGGATAGTAATCAAATGCCAAGGATTATAGCAGTGAAAGAGAAATGGATGACTAACAACAGTAGAGTCATTTGGCTTGTGCTACACTTTTATCTTAATGAAAGCATCTTCTTGGTAATCTCCGTGATTTAGAAACCATGTACACTGATCAAACTACAGTTATTGAAAAATAAAGGCTTCAATATTAGATAACATTAGAAAGACATCAAGAATTCTAAAAACTTCAGCTTCCTCAACCGTACTTTCTTTGGTTTACCCATTACCTCTCAAAAAAAATCCCATCTCTATGATCATCCTGACCTGACAACTGACTTAATAAATTACATCTACCATCTTTATTTCAACAGGCAGCGAAGTTAAGGACCTGAAGTCTGCTAATTTTTTCATAAATAGATTTCATTTTTTCATATCTTACAGAATCAATCAAACCTGACATGGAAAAATCAATAGTTTTAACATCTTCACAACACAGAGGTACTTAAAATTCCTAACAAATTGATATGCAGATTTTTTTTTAAAAACCTATGTAACACTTCACTGCACACCTTCCATTAGCCTTAATGAAACATTAACACAAACCATGGATGTGTGAGTATATTTTCAAAGCCAATGCTCAAGATATAAATACCTTGCATTTACAGGCTGTAAGTGATACTGTGTTGGGAAACAAATGCACACCCTTAACAAAAATCCATTTCTAAATTTAAACATAACATTATGGCCTTACAGATTCCATACGGACTATATTATTGACTGTTTTAGTCACTCAACATAACAATGTCTGCATTTCAGTAATGCAAACTATGATGCTCATGATATATTTAATGCTTCAGTTATTTAAACTTCAGAGATATCTGAAACTTGAACTTAGCGCAACGTGCTATAAAACCCATGCAATGTTGGAAGTTTAAATAGTTTAATTATAGTTAGTACAGGCAATTACAGTGACTTCTAAGACCAAACTAGACAAAATTGCAAAATAATGTTTCTATACCATTACATCAGGAGTGTCAAACTCAATTTCCTTGTGGACTGCATCAGGGTTGTGTCTGACCTTGGGGGGCCAAGGTGGGCGTGGCCAGGATGGGCATGGCCAGCTTAACATCACTTGTGTTGGGGGCGCTTGTGGTGGCCCCAGCACTCTGTCAGAGAAAACAGGCTCCCTAGCTCCGTTTTTGGCTGCAATGGCCTCCTACAACCCTCTGTCAGCAAAAACGGAGCTCAGGAAGGCTGCATGCAGCCCTCCCGAGCTTTATTTTCGCTGGCAGAGATACCATGGGCTGGTCCTTCACTGTTTCCAGGGCGGCCCCGTGGGCCAGATTTAAGCACCCTGTGGGCCAGAACTGGCCCCCGGGCCTAGGTTTGACACCCCTGCACTATATTCTTTGCCCTGAAATTCAGCATTGCTGTGGATCAAAAAATAAAAAATAAAAAAGCAAATAACAACCCTTAAAGATTTTATATTATCTTTGTCAATAACAGCCTTTTCTGAAAAGCACTACATATTTCTTCCACAATTATTTTGTGGGAGGAGATCCTTGCAGAGGTCACTACAAACCCCTTTCTTGCTTCAAATCCAGGTCTTTGGTCCAATAGAAAATGGAAGATCTTCCTTGGTCTGATGGGAAAAAAAAGCTGTCTGGGTGTTTGTGTGTGTATGAGGAGTAGGAAAGAGCTGTGTTAGCACATTTTCATAGAAGTAAGCATTCTGCAGAATGACAAGGCATGGATGAGTTGGCATGCAGGAGAGCAGCCTGACACTTAAGAGTTAGAAACAGTGAGGTGATGGAGCCAGGTAGGATATCACACTGGTAATGGCTACAGCAGAGGAGTGTTGGTGAGCTGTTGAGCAGCAGCAGTAGAGGCCAGCCTCGATATAGTAGCTCCATCGATTATAGGTAGTCCTCGACTTACAGCAGTCCAATTAGTGACCATTCAATGTTACAATGGCACTAAAAAAAGTAACTTATGACAATTTTGCCCATTGTAACATTGCCATGGTTACATGATTTACATTTGGACGCTTGATAACTGACTCACATTTATGATGGTTGCAGTGTCCCGGAGTCATGGACCTCCTTTTGCGACCTTCTGACAATCAAGTCAGATTCACTTAATAACTGGGTTGCTAATTTAAGAACTGCAGTGATTCACTTAACAAACGTGGTGAGAAAAGTCATAAAATGGGGCAAAACTCACTTAACAACATACATTTTGGGCTTCATTGTGGCCGTACATTGAGAATTACCTGTAGCCAATGAACTTTTTCTCCATTTCCAGGAATTTTAACTAGGATCATCAGTGAAGAGGTTCATGCCAGAAGCAACAGAGTCTAACTGTAACTCTCAAAACAACAATCCCAGTTTAATTTAAAGATGGCTAGGACTAGGACAAAAGAAGAACCTTAATTTTCTCCCTATTCTACAAGCAGGGAAAATGCCCAGACCAAGACAGAGTGCCGTATTTTTCAGAATATAAGACTCACTGGAGTATAAGACGCACCTAACTTTTGGGGGAGGAAAACAAGAAAAAAAATCTTACCTCAGCTTCTGCCTCCCAGCAATTTGCCTCACTGGAGCAAGCAGAAACACTGTTTCAGTTTCACTTTCCCAGCACAGCTTAATTAGCACATGGCTCTGCCTGTTTCAGGCTACAGGGATTGCTATAGCCTATTGGCAATCCCTGCACTCTGAAACATCTGATGGTCAGCGCCCGATCCAAACGACCATCAGCTGCTTATGCTAATTAGGCTATACTGATGCTGCAACAGGCTTTTTGCTGCTTGCTGCAAAAAGGTAAATTACTGGTGGGTGGGGCTTCTGCAACATTTGGTATATAAGATGCACCCAAATTTTCACCCACTTTTGGGGGTAGAAAAAGTGCGTCTTATACTCCGAAAAGTATGGTATATAAAAAATAAAAAATAATTAAGGCCTGCTTCTCAGTAATGGCTCAGGAATTCATGGCTTTCATAATTTCCACAGGCCAGTTGTGGTGGATACATGTTCCAATTCATCAGCAGGACACACACACTGGATTAACACTGAGGATGGTCTTCCATAGATGGGGGAATCAGAGATTACTCTTTTGTTGTGGACAGATTGCTATCAAGCTAGTGTTGTCTCTTCCCCAGAGGAATCTGGGGTGTTTGGGGGTCCCTACTTCTAAAATTGCCTCTGGATTTATTGGAGCTGTAGTTTCCCACAATACTCTAATCTTATGTTGTGGCACGCTAACAGCTTTCAGAGCTGGTAGCAGAGTTGGACAGTGAGGAAGTTGGGGAGAAACGTGGGCCAGTCCTGGAGGCTGGGCAGGCTCAGATGAGGGCTCTGCGTGAGAGGCAGAGATGGAGCCAGGGCTGTCTGGCAGTTATCAGCTGCCTTTGGAGCCAGATAGCAGTGAGGCAGAGGAACAGCTGGAGCTTCTTTTCAGTGTGCGCACGCAGAGAGCTGTGAGAAGAAAGGAACAGCTAAGAAATCAGAGTTGACTTGGGAGTAAAGCCACAGGTGGATGGTGAATGGCCCCTCCCATAGGAAATGAAAGTGGAGAGAAAGGGAAGTGGAGTTTTGCAGGAAACAATTAGTTTGTTTCACTATTGTGAAAATCTGTCGGTGACTCTCAGATATTCCTCACCAAGTCTTTCTTTGTACAGCATTGCATTTGGAAAATATTTACCTGGCAGCTCTCCAAGCCTGATAAAGGTCTGTGGTCATAAATTCACCTTTGAAAGACTGTTTGCCGGGACTCTGTTGAATTGTGAATGAGAGTGATTCACATTAAGTTTCATAAAAAGGGGTTCTATCAGGACGAGGAGTCTGCTTCGTGCTTTTGGGGAAGCCTAGGTCAGAACACCTTAATCCTTCAGGCAAAATCTTGGTGAAGGCTTGGAATGACCAGCTGTTTAGCATTTAATCATTCTCCGCCTGCCTTCTGAGATTGTAGAAGTCTCTAGATTTTGGGGGAGACGCAGACAGCTCAATGGACAGGCAGACAGAGTGCAGGTGGTGGTAAACTCACAAATGAATATGAATGAGCCACTTAACTGTCAGTGACATATAAGTGACAAAACAAACAAACAAGATAAACTTAGAGTGCATTGAAATGACAGGAAGTCTATGGGAGAAAGAAAAAGTCGTTCTTCTCCATAGTACAGAATGTTACTTAATGGAGCTTTCTGGGTGACGTTAATGCTGACATAGTTTGCAAATGTTGTAGGCTTCCTTGTAACTTATGGCAATATACTGTGTGAGGTGTATTAATTAATTTTATCCTAAATTTCTCAATTGAATTGGTTCATGATTGTGGGGAGATTGAAGTAAAGAGAAGAGGAAAGAGGCCAAGGCTTCCGTTTGTCCAATTTTATTGGATCAATTTATTCTTAATTAACTTGAACAGGTAGATGGGATGCTTAGATGAGCCCAAGATTGACTCAGCCTTCCATCCTTTCGAAATCGGTAAAGTGAGGACCCAGATTGTTGGGGGCAATAGGTTGACTCTGTAAAACCGCTTAGAGAGGGCTGTAAAGCACTGTGAAACGGTATATATAAAGTGCTACTGCTATTTGTTAGAACCTGTCTTGGTTAGTATTGTGCAGAGAGAGATTTGCTGAAGCAGATATTACATTTTATTAGTCATATCTCTCCTACACGGAGAATGATGCAGCCTCCTTGAAGGATCATGGTACACACCCCCATTGAAAAAAATATCTTTAAATTCCTGCCTCTCTGTTGAGAACCAGTCTCTACTTCAAAGGACTGTGAGAACATAGTCTAATAATATCCTGCAGGTCCTCAGATACAGAGGAAATTGGGCTGTTCTGAGTTGTCCTATACAAGAGCACACTTTAAGATGCTTTTGTTCTTATTGTTTCTTTTAATCCTAAATCTTCATATCAAGCACTTACACACACACACACACACACACACACACACACACACGGCATCATCTCTGCTGACCCTCTAAAAGACATGCTGCAGAAGAACTGAAAAATATATTGGGGAGTCTCAATAATAATTTTAATGACCAAACGAGCAACAGTAACTATTAATTTATTAAAAAGCAGCAAATTGTGTTCTCAGACAGAAAGAATACCAAATCTACACAATGGAAATAAAGAATGGGGAAAGAATAGGAGCTTTTTCTTCAACAATTTACAGAGGGGAAAAAAAAACCCTTTAGAATTAAAAGTACCTTAGAGAACTTAGTGCAATACAGAATGATATTTGATTATGTCAGTGTAGAAATGAGAGAGAGAGAAATAAGATAGATGGTAGACTATAGATGTGTGTGAGAGAGATTGAGATGATAGATATAGAGACAGGAGAGAGAGAGATGAGATAGATAAATATAGAGACAGACAGAGAGATTGAGAGATGATAGACATAGAGATAGAGGATATAGATTCACCATGGCGAACCTATGGCACGTTTGTCAGAGGTGGCACGCAGAGCCCTCTCTGTCGGCACGTGAGCTGTCACCCCAGCTCAGCTCTGCCGCGCATGCACGCATGCGCCTCCCACTGGGGGGTGCATGCACAGGGGGCGTATGCGTGGGGGATGTGTGCGCATGCCTGGGGGACAGGGCGCATGCACAGGATGCATGGAGATACACACACATGTACAGGGGTAGGATGCATGCATGGGGATGTGCGTGCTTGCAGGGGGAACATGCACGTATTGCATTTTGGGGATGCGCATGCGCGCGCTTTGGGCACTCAGTGCCGAAAAGGTTAGCCATCACTGATATAGATGATAGATGTCTGTCTGTCTGTCTGTCTGTCTGTCTGTCTGTCTGTCTGTCTGTCTGTCTACCTCTATCATATATCACTATCATTGAATGATATTTAAAGAGTGAACAGCATCTGGAAATATTGCCAGGCAGAAGTGCCAGCAGTCAAGAGAGGATATAGAAATCTGTTGCTCTCTCTGGTCATTTTGAAAAGCATTTTTCCCACTCCTCCCAAAAAACTTCTGCTTGATCTATTCCATAATTACTTTTTATATTATTATTATTTTTTAAATAAACCAATACTCATTGCATCCACAGAGTAGGAATCATTTCCTGTTTAGTAATACCATTTTTGCAATCTTCACCAATGTTGCACCCTCTACATGTGTTGAGATTAAAGAAAAACCAAAACAGAATTCCTCACTATTATGGTCAACAGCTAAGCTGTATTTATGGTCCTCCAACATCTAGAGAACACCAAATTAGGGAATCTGTGTAACAATTCCACACCAAACTCTTGAGTTTCACAGATCTTGGACCATGAATTGTAGTTTAATCCATAGTTGGGAGTTACAAGAGTAACAATAGGCAACAATTAAAAAAAAGCATGTACCCATGGAAATATATTACTAAATAAAAGGAAATACCCTTATATTAAAAATCAAAAACTGATTCATTCAGTGATGATGTCATTTCGTATTTATATAAGAAGTTGGAGGTTTTGAAACACATGTACAAGTTCAATATAAATAGAGGCTTTGCAGTAACAGTATGTAATCATGACTGTTAGTTATCACAACATGCATCAATATTTTGGACAGAAGTGATCTTACCGAAAGACCATTAGGAAGGAGTACAGAAATGACCAAGCCCCCCCCAAAAAAGAGCATAAATGTTCTGACCCAGCTCCCCAAACACGACAAACCCTCTGATGTGAACTCAAAATATTCCTTTATTAGGAATGCCGGCAGCCCCGGCAAAAGGTTCATCTCGCAGGCTAACAAATCCATCCATCCGGAAGATGTCTGCCACACCTATTCATTTCCTCCCCCTGCCTTTTATCCCCTGCCTCGTTAGCTGCAGTGGCTCTTCCTTCCCTAGGATCGGTCCACGGCTTTCCACTGCTCTCTTCTCTGCCTTCTGTGCAACCGCATGTCAGGCACTGGACCCAGCTATTCCTCCTCTTCTTCATCAACCACCTCTAGACCTGGGGGCTGTTGACTCTCCGTCTGAGGATTGATGGACAGCCCACGCTCCACCTCTGTCTCTCTCACTCTGCCAGCTCCATTCCCTCTTTCCCCTTGGAGCTCCCAGGTTGCCCTGATGTTGACCCTGACTCCCACGCCTCCTCTTCCTCCTCCTCCGTCAGGCCACAACAGCAAACTTCTTTAAGATTTATTTATAAAAAGGGTTACAAAATATTAATCTTCAGTAGAAGGTCATGTTGACAAAAGGAACTTCTCTGAAGAAGATTCTGGAGGACTTGGAGAAACTTCTTCCCACATTATTCTGTTGCTAATCTACTTAGTCATTTTCTCCATCTCTCTCTTGCACAACATCCATCACGGATTCTGTTGTCACCAGCCTTGACTTTCAAGTTCTTTTCCACAGCAACCAACTAATTGTGCCAGTTGGGCAAAAAAGCTTTTATATTACAACTAAAGCACTTTTCTATGACTAAATTTTACCTCTAGGTTACCGCTTTTAATTCAGCCTTCACATTTAGTTTCCACATGTTTGTATATAGGTGCGTGGAAAAAACCTAAAGAACCGGTAGCTGAAAAACATGCGCACAATCAGCGCACCGGTGGCAACACCGGGAGGAAACCACCACTGCTCAAAATACTCACTTAAAGATCTTAAGTTACTAGTGATTTAAGAATGCTTGTAAAAATACAGTGGGGCAAAAAAGTATTTAGTCAGCCAGTGCAAGTTCTCCCACTTAAAAAGATGAGAGAGGCCTGTAATTGGCATCATAGGTAGAGCTCAACTATGAGAGACAAAATGAGAAAAAAAATCCAGACAATCACATTGGCTGAGTTGGAATGAATTGATTTGCAAATTATGGTGGAAAATAAGTATTTGGTCACCTACAAACAAGCAAGATGTCTGGCTCTCACAGACCTGTAC
>JAOYMU010000274.1:14197068-14207417 GCA_025802295.1 Psammodynastes pulverulentus
CATGGCTGCCAGGCCACGCCCACCAAATAAGCCACGCCCACAGAACCTGTAGTAACAAATTTTGAATTCCACCACTGATCTATATGGTTGTTAAAAACAGGAAGAGGTTTAAAAGAGAAATAGTTCTTGTGATAGATTTTCTTCCAGTTTAGATGCTAATGGCATTAATGGGATGAAAGGTTTTCTTAGATTGTATTAGTTCATTTAATTAAAAATAGGATCAGCCACTCTCAGACTATTTATTCTGCTGAGTGATTCTGCATTTGTGAACTAAAGTATTTGATCTGATGATGTGGTCATCTAGCTCATAAAATCCATCCTGTCTCTAAAGAAAGGATGTTGTCTTACTGCGTAATCTAAATAGAACGCATTAATTTCTGTTATATAGCATATTGATTAATGCACCTTTAGGAATATCTACATTCTGGCCATTCATAGTATTAAAAGAATGTAATTCAATTGTCAACATGTGGGAGATGTTGTACCTGGATTGACTAAAGCAAAATGTTGTGGCCATAGAGAAATAGCAGTCATCCAATGTTTACCATCCAATTTCCCACTACTGTAGTGCTTTTGCAGTATAGGGAGGAATAGGAGCACAGTGGTGCAGCTCATTGGTGATAAGGTATGCTTTGGAACAAAAGATTTGGCTGCAAATAATTTTTTAAAATATTGTACCCTGTGTGAATATTGTATAATTCTAATATTGTTTGGGAACTGACAAAATGTTAAAAAGATGGAAAGCAAAACATGGAATTCAAAGCTGTTTTTCTCTTAAGCTTTAATTTTGTAAACCTTTATTATGATTATATCTTATATTTATTATGACATATATAAAACTAACTAGGCATGTCCAACCTGTGGGCCATATGTGGCTCTGGACAGCTGATAATGTGGCTCCATAATAAAAATTTTAAAAATTAAAGGAAGTGTGTTATCTACATACAGTAACTATATATTATATGCAGCCCAAGACAATTCTTGTTCCCTCAGTGTGGTCCAGGCAAGTCAAAAGATTGGATTATCATAAACTAACCTCTTCATATGATGCTATGTCTTATGTTGTGTATTTTGTTATAATTCTTTGTAGAAATAATCCAGTTCTATTTTCAAAATGGAAGCCGGCTACTATCCTGTGATGGTGTTTATAATTAAATTTTCCAGAAAAACCAAATAAATTATCTTACAGATGCAACTTATTTTCAGATCATGGCATCAAATATGTATGGAAAAATGATTAACTGAGTCAAGAATAGACTGAGAGGCATTTAATATCATACCTCTTTTTAATATCAGAGAGCATTCTGCAATGTTACTCTATATGATCTAATTTGAAGAAAATAAGAATAAAAAAACATTAAGTAAGTTTCTTGCCAGTTTCTCTGACAGTGCATTTGACTTTTATACAGCATCTGGATTTACAATTGAAAGAACTCAAAGTAATTTTAAAAATTGTTCAAAGAAACGTTAAGACAACAAGTGCTGTATTTAAAGACTATTCAGCAAATAAAAAGAAGAGATTGATTACAAAGCTGCTTGCATTCTTCTTTTTAGATAAGCTGTGGGAGGCTATTAGAACACATTCAACTCTTACCTATTGTAGAATTCAGTAAAATTGATGATGCACAATGCGGTTGAAACATCAGAATTGGTTTTTTTCCCTCTATTAACAATTTGGGTTGAAGTAGATGTAATAATCGTTATGGGTAAAGTGCTTATCCATCTAAGCCTTTGAAAGGATCTTCCCCCTCCATACTGATTAATATGTATGTTTGTTTATATCATATGGTATTAAGGCTATTTTGAGAAATCCATGATGAGGATTACAATGATTAAGTGATTATATGAACAACTTCTTTGATAGTTAAAATTACAGGAACAATGGAAAATTATTTACAGTACCGGTATTTGTAAATTTAACATAAAGGTAAAACATCCTAAACTCAAACTCAACTAATGGTGATTACATGGATATCACAATGAAGGGTTTGGGGTTTTTTTGGTACAATGTGGAAGAGGTTTACTATATCCTTTGTGTTTTTCTTTTTAATTTTCCAGTTGAGCCTACAGGTCCGTGATTTCCTTGTGGTTTTCAATCCAAGTAATAACCAGGCCTACCTCTCCTTAGTTTCTTTCAAGGTCAGCCAAGCTTGCTAGGAAGCCAGCGGGGGTGGGGGAGTGAAAAAAAGACATGGGGTGGCAAATCCTCCCTCAAAAAACCTATTTTAAACTTAAGAACACTATAAAAATCAGAGTATGAAAAGTTTTGTGTACACCATAAGGTCATATCTGGAACGGAGAACATTTGTCTTTCATTGGCAGTGGTGTTATTCAATTTTTTTTACTGCCGGTTCTGTGGGTGTGGCTTGGTGGGTGTGATGTGGCTTGGTGGCGTAGTTTGATGGGCGTGGCATGGGAAGGATACTGTAAAATCTCCACTCCCTCTCTACTCCAGGGGAAGGATACTGTAAAATCCCCATTACCTTCCCACCCCACTAAACTGCTTTCCACTTTGTTCTCCTGTGCAGGGCAACAAAAGAAGACCCAGCCATCAGCTGGGACTCCAATCAGCTAGGACTCGGGAGGCAGTGAATAGATGGGGGTGGGGCCAACCAGAGGTGGTATTAACCGGTTCTTCGAATTACTCAAAATTTCCGCTACCGGTCTCCAGAACTTGTCAGAACTGGCTGAATACCACCTCTGTTCATTGGGTCTTTGAAGGACATTTCCCACCACTGAAAAGGCAGTTTAAGACCATAATAAGAATAATCTTGGATCAGACCAAATACCGTTCAATAAAACTCTGTTCCTTCAATGAGTAACCTTCAGGAAATTCATATGCCGGGTGTGAGAAGAATGATATCCTCCACTTGGTTGCAGTACTGAAAGCTCTCATCCTCTTGATACATGATCTCTGTGTGTGGTGGGAATGGTGTAGTCATCCTCACTAAATATGATCAGCTTGTAACTATCACTGCCTAAACAGCTCTTGAATTCATTATGGGAAATGTAATTGGATGTTTCCCTTTCAGATAAGCCCATATGTTCACCATCTGCAATGCAATATAAACATTTTTATTCATCATTTTATGTATAAAATTTCTACATGGCTTTTCCTTTATTCAAAATTTCAAAGCAGAGGTTTCTTGACCAGCTTGAATGAGTATATATAGATAGTGAAATAATTACAACTATCAGAAAGCTATACAGTTGCTATAAATGAAACTGACCTGAAAAGAAAATATATGGATTATAATTGTGTTGCACTGTATGTTTCATAGAGAAATAAATTGGAAACCACTTGATATTTTTTTGATGGGATTTAGTATAATAATGCTTTAAATAAATAAGAAAGAAATGCTTACTCCGTGGGCACAATCATATCTGCTTCAGCATTTCTATTTTTTTAAAATTAAAAATAGTAATCAAATCCTGTGACATTGGGCAACTGAGTTTTATTTTAAAAAGATTTTTCTTTGTATGCAGCCAATGTAGTGTCAGAGAATGTCTCATCTGGCAAAGCATGGTCTTGCAATGAAGAAGTTATCTGTGGAGCATATTATTAGCATTTGAACTAAAGAGTAACTTTAATTTTGTTTTTTTCTTTTCACTTCATTAACTTTTCTTCCCATTACATTCTTAATTCCTTGATAGTAGAAGTTTATTTTAGTTGCTACATGTTGTTCTTAAGAGCTAACACTTAATGAAGTTAAAAGTGTTTTCTTATTCTTTCATTGTCATTCAATGGATTTTTAAAATGTCTATTTTAAGCCAATTTTAAGGGAGCAAGAATCTTGAAGGTATCATATATCCCCCTCCTAAAGAGTATATCTCCATAAATGTGTTGGTTTAAGGGCCCTACCATTTGCTATTTTACAAACTACTAGATTATATGCTATATATGTAAACAGAGAAACCCACCCTGTTACAATATTGCATTATAATATTATGCTATTACTTCATTCCAAGGGACATAGTGGCTCAACGGTTAAGGACGCTGGGTTGTCAGCTGAAAAGCTGATAGCCTGGGTTCAAGACAGGAGTGCTGCGCAATGGGTGAACTCCCGTTACTTGCCCCAGCTCCTGCCTACCTAGCAGTTCAAAAGCATGCAAATGCGAGTAGATAAATAGATACCATGTTGGTGGGAAGGTAATAGCGTTCCATGCATCTCAGTGTATAGTCATGCTGGCTACATGGCCATGGGAATATTTTCGGACGACACTGACAGAAATATATTCTAAACATTTTTTAATATATGTCTTTATAATTGTAGCAATAATGTTCAATGGGACAATCCTACTTTTTAAAGCAAAAGATGTTTTAATTTTTAAATGTTTAGGATTTAAAAACTAATGAAGATTTATTTCATCATGTATCTTAATAGTTCAGACTTCCCACTCAGGTGGCTTTTCGATGTGATTTTTTCCGGGAGATTGCTGAATGAGAAATGCTGTAATCCAAAAGATTTGAAGGACAGTAGGCTAAGAAGGAGTATAATAATAAGAATGTAGAGCTATGAACTGGTCAAAGATTCAGATGCTTAAGAAATAAATGAATTAGAAACCAATAGGAATAAAATATTTAGATTAGTTATTCGCAGCTCAACTCAACTTCACAAGGTTGTTGTTGTGGAGAAAATAGGAGGAGAAAGGAGTATTGAGTATGTCCACCACTTTAAGTTAAAAGTAATAAAGGGGAGAATAAAACAATTAGTCATCTTTGTTCCAAATGCAACACCGTTGTTTAACAATATATGGGAAAATAATCCACTCATGACTTTTTTTTCTCTTATATTTACAGGATAAATTGACCCAGGAGTGTGTGTTCAGAGAGCAATTTGAAGAGAACTGGTATAATACATACTCATCAAACCTATATAAGCATGTGGACACTGGAAGACGATATTATGTCGCATTAAATAGAGATGGAACTCCCAGAGAAGGGACCAGGACTAAACGGCATCAGAAATTCACACATTTTTTACCTAGGCCAGTGGACCCTGAGAAAGTCCCTGAACTATATAAGGATATTTTAAGCCAAAGTTGACAAAGACATTTCCTTCACTTGAGCCCTTAAAAACCAACAACCACTATAAAGGTTTCGTGCGGTGGGTTCTTAATTGATTAGCTGTGTCATCACATCAGCTCCACTGTTGCCAAACTATGTCGCATGCATAATATATGATGGAGGCTTGGATGAAACTTGCTGATGGTGTTCTGCACTTAAAAGGTTTGTCTTCTGGAAGAGAGCCTATGCCCATCGCTTGATTTATTGGGTGAGAAAGAAAGAAAGAGTGAGAATGTTTGAGAGTGAAAGCAGAAGCTAAAGAACGAAGGAAGGAAGGGGGGAAAGGCCTGATGCATGCTGGGAAATAGACACGCTTTTAAAATTTTTTGGTCTGTTGTATACTTCATCCTAGATCAGCATAGCTGCCATACTTTGACTCATGAAGAATTTTGGCTGGTGGCCTGCTCAAGTGTACGCTGCATTTTTTTCTTTAAAAGCAAAGGCATGGAGGGTATGGTCTGTCTAAAATCCACATAGGAAAAAAAGAGACTTATTTTCAGTTTGACTGCTCAGTTGAGAGTCACCCCTTAATGAATTTCAAGTAAAGACCTCTTAGTAATACAGGATTTTTTTTTAAAAAAAAGTTAAATTTATTTATAGAAATCCAAAGGCAACATTTTATTTATTTTATATATTTATTTATTATATAGAGTTTATTTTTAATGACATATGTACAGGCCAGATAGGCAGATTGGGAAGCTATAGGCTCTGAGAAACATTTCAACAGCAAAGACTGCTACGACCGTCTGATTAAACCCATACAAGTCAAACATAAAGATGCATGGAGGCAAGGAGGAATCTAGGGATCCTAATGTACTAAAGGCAACAATATTTTTTGTGCCCATATTATTGTAAAATTATGCACATCACTCATGATTCTTGAGTGCTTACTCTTCTGACTGCTTGTTTCATAGCTTAAAATCTCCCCCTTTCCTCTCCCTCTCTCACTGAGGATTAAAGATAAAACTGGGTCTTCAAAACTTTAATTCTGTGTCTGTAGTATTTCCTCTTTGATAAGCAACTTATCAATCTTAAAATTTACAAACTTCCCATTGTGGAATAAAAGAAAAGCAAGGAAATAAAAGAAGGGTTGGTATATGATATATTCTACTTGTTAAACCTACTGCAGATAATACCAAAGCTACATCATAAATATGTATGGGGTTTTTGTTTTTTTTACTTAAGCAGAATATCAGAAATATTCTAATGCCTATTAGGATATTTTTGTACCAATTAAGGTTGCCTCACACAAGTAGTAACGAAGGCCAGAGACAAGGCTCTCACTCTTGTAAACTTGTTTAATTGTGCACTTGATTATCTACTCTGAAATTACACAAGTTCCATGGGGGTTATTATCTTTCATGGGAAAAATGCTTTCATTGTGGTCTATCATAATACATAGAGGACTCTTGCAGATGACAAGAGTACATTTCTATTGAGAATTACAATGTGGGTGAAAGTACTATACTTAAATTATGTTTCAAATGTTCTTAAAGCATATTGTGCTGGCTGCACTGCATAATGTATATCAGTGAGGATTGTGTAACATAATGAGTGCAAGCATACCTTTTGTTAGTAGCTATAATTTGGGCTTACCCATAGAGGAGAGGCTTTGTCATAAAGCCCTAAGATCAACACAGGCCACAGAAACCTTGACAATGACTGCAGTTCATGCACTTACATGTACATACCATTTCAATAAAAGTTGGCAGAGGAAATGTAGAGAATTTAGACTACAGTAATACAGTCAGCTCAACATGGCTCTGGTTATAGCCTGGATTCTATGTAAAATGGAGTGCTCTATTGTTCTCTGTAGCAGGATTTGCACATGACACTATACCATACAAGAAAAGATTAGTAAATAACATGCACAATGTATAAGATGCAGAGTGGCCCCAATAAAGAAAATGTGTCTTATTTGGGGGCAGCAAACCTCAGTCTGAAATTAATGTTGTTGCTGAGTTACAAGACCTGGCTTCTGTTCATTATACTTTGTCATATACCAAAATCCCGCCTTTTTTGGTTTGTTTTGGTCTTAGAAATTAGAAAAAAAATCCAGAACAAACCAGGAGTTGGAAAACAAATCGTTATTATATTTTTCACCTGCAAAACTGATTGATTTTTAATGAAACATGGTTAAAAATTGTGGATTACAATTAGATGTAAAAGTAGTTTACATAAGAAACATATGCTTTGCATTATAGTCAAGCCTAAAGGAATTGTAGGATAGTAGCATATGCATTGATTGTGGTGCAATGCAAAAATAATTTGCTAGAAAGTAAAGAGTTGCTCATAGTGAACTCAAAATCCATCTCAACCTCTGCTAAAACCAGGACAGTTCTTCTATTGGAAGCTACTAGGAGCCCTTCTGGTGCAGTGGTTTGAATGTAATTTTGCAGGCTAACTCTGCCCACATTCTGAATTTCCATCCTCTTGGGGCTCAAGGTTGACTCAGCCTTCCATCCTTCTGCGTTTGGTAAAATGAGGACCCAGATTGTTGGAGGCAATATACTGATATTGTAAACTGCGCAGCGCATGCTATAAAGCACTGTGAAGTGGTATACAAGTCTAAGTGCTATTTCTATTTCTATGGAAGCAATCTCAGAACCATATATTTATACCCTGACTTTTCACAAGAAGGTCTTCTCAAACAACAAGCAGTTTCAGATCTGAAGTAGCAATCAATTGGGAATAAATCTTGATGTATGTGCTTACAAATATACTGAAAAAATGGTTAATATATTCAAGATGAATTAAATATTCTTTTAATTGATTGTATGGTTACCCTTTGGAAAGAAAGATGACAAGAAAATGCAGTGAATTTATATGATCAGTTTTAGGTCAGAACAATTTCTTATTTTCTACTTGTTCTGAAGTATGAAACCATCTCTACCCTTGAAGTCAGTGAGGTAAACATTTTCCTGCCATTTCTAAAATAATTAGTGGTGCAAGGCTGTAGTTTTGAAGATATGGATATACATACTATGGGAGATGGAAAACAAATATGGGACTATTATTTTAGGAGTAAGCTTGTGTCAAATGTATCCATAGTGTTAGCTAATCTACAACACCTAGTCTTGGGTGTTTCTAAATGTGATAAGATACAGCTATTCAGGATTAGTTTGTTGGAGAGCTTCCCCATATAATTATCAGCTATATCGGTGTGAATGCCATAAGCAGCATCCACAAGGGGGAAGGTCATCAAAAAAAAGTCAAGATGAGGTCATGACTGCACAGTAGAAACTACTCCTTTGTGTATATTTGTGAATTTGCATGTGTCTCTTGTAATGCCTTGATGCCATCTTGCCTTTTTTAAAATTGCCTCCACCCTTCCCCAAGACATTGCTGAATGTCATAATATGTACATTATTCATTGCTGGTTCAACACAAAAAAAATGTTCATTGTATTAGGATCAACGAGAGTTCTCCCATGACATTAAAATGAAAAAGCTATTATCAATCTATTTTCAGTTCATATTATAACCCAATGTAAGACTTTCTGAATTTAGTCTGAATTGCTAGGAAAATTAGACTAGGATCAATCCTTTCAAACTGATACCTAGACTGAACCCAAGAAACACCAAACATACAATTACCGAACAATTAAACCTATAAACTATATAAATATATTTCTTGAATACTGAACTGAGAATCAACCCTTTGAAACCCAACTTGACTTATTCTTTAAAAGGATGACCAGGATTGAACTATTAATTTTTTCTCAGAGCCAATTATTTAAGAAGTTTATTATATTTTGTAATAACTTTTTTTAATCACACTTGTCAGTTATCTTTTTTTAACCTTTGCTTCACATTGAAATAATGAATCAGTTGCATCTTTATCTATAAAGTAGGCACATGCATTATTAAGTAACAAGATCAAAGCTCACTGAGAGTGCATGAGCAATCCATCTACAGCTTTATAAAATTGCCTGCTGAAGATTGCAGACATAGGTGGCATGTCAAGCACCTGATAAGCCTTAATGCTGGTCTGTATTCAACTTGATGGTTCACAAGTTGCACAGACCTCTTGTTTTAATGGTCAAACCACTTTCACTGGAAAAATGATAAAAGAGTTTTTAAGATGACTTTAAATATAAATTACTTTTCAACTGTATCCTTAAAATTTGGACGATAAATTGATCATCTTACGAGGAAGTGGGATAAAGGATAGCATGTCCAACATCTAGTAGCAGAAAGATGTACACATGTATATCTATATGGATAAAAGTATGTATATGTATATCTATCTGTATGTATGATAGATATAGGTATGTGTGTATGTATGTATGTCTACCTACCTGTGTAGTTGCATAAAGATGGATTCAAGGAGCAATAAGCATCCAGATTTGCACTATGTCCACAAAAATATTAAGGACACCCGTAAGTAAGGTCAGCTTCGCCACAACTGACCAGAATAAATAAGACCATATTTTTAGCCTTAATGTGGAATTTGTTGGGGGAGGGGGAGGGGTTGATCACAGACAGATCATTAATATTACTTAATGTGTTTTAATTTATTTTTTTGTATTTTTTAAAGAAAGGACTAAAAATAAGCAAGAAAAAAATGTTATGACTTTGTGGCAGTTGATACAATAAACTATAACCAATATATTCAAATAACCCATAGTGTTGTGTTGGATATTTGAATATTTAGAGATACGGAATTATCATAGATATTTTCTTGGACATGGATATTTCAGTTCATAGCAGCAGACTCCAGAGCTTTTGTTACCATATGGAATACAAGTAAAACTAATGACCAACAATTTCCATTCAACAAAACCCTGTTTTTCACCCATCTTATCCATTCATTCCTCTAAGCAAGATACAATAATTCCCAAATTAGGATCAATTTTATCTTCCTCCCCATAAGGCATCAGCAATTAAATATCAAGGGTTACATCCTTTACTGATCCTTGGTGTATAGACATTTGTTTTTATAGTAATTGTGTGGCCTTACAGATGATGGCTTATTCCAAACAGGACTTAACAGACAATGCTACATCTAACACTTTTGCATTTGGAAAAGGCAAAAAAAGTGCCTTCTATTAGAGAGGGTTTTCAAAGTATGGTAGGAAAAAAATCAAGATGGTAGATGTCATTTTGGGGAGGGGGTCTAAAGTTAGTGTTGACTCCTTTTGACTGCCCTTTGAGCCAAAAACAAAGATATGATGAGGGTTTTCTATGCAATTTCCTTTATGGTTCTTTGCAGCGCTTTTTTTCGGCACCAAAAGGTGCCGGAACGCTCCCCCCGCGCTCCCCCCGTCGCGCGCTAAAAA
>JAOYMU010000274.1:14234917-14246052 GCA_025802295.1 Psammodynastes pulverulentus
CCGCCGGCACTGGCTGGCGGACGGCACCCGGAGGAGGCCCTCTCTGTGAGAACGGATCGGTCTGCCGGGCGTGGGCATGGATAATTATTGTAGGTTGATCAAATGGTTTCATCCAACTCAGAATTCTTATAATTGAAAATATGTGATCAAAATCTAAGCTGACAGTTCATTGTCTGAGCCTTCCTGAATTCCTTTCTCTTCCATATTGAGCAGTTCATATCTTAAATTCAGATCTGTAGAATGCATTGAAAAATTAAAATATTTAGTCCATAGATTATTATAGTGTTAAGAAGTTAGACTGGCAGGAATTGTGGAGCCTGCCAGAATTTATATGTATTTATTTAAAACATAGCTATAAATGTTAATATATAAGACTATCTTATAATCAAATCCGGGTGGAGGATTTAAACTGAATTTAAAATGATAAATAATCAAGGAATTGCCAATGAAACTACATTTCCACTAAAACTGTCAGAGTAAGTACTATATGCTATAGAAAGAGCAGCAAACTTCACATGTATTTGCACTGATTAAGTTACCTAGCTAGGTCATAAAATGTATGCAAGCAAGATCTCTGCAGTTCAACCATGAGATACATATTTTTTTTCTATTGAAATTTTAAATGAATGTCTTCAAAATCCAGAGATTCAGATTTACTTTAGGCTCCGTGTCCTGTCAAAGGTGTATAAATTCTTTAAGGGATAACCTGTCATGAAGGGAGCACTGTGGCGATTCCAGAAGCTTTCTGCCTGACAAAATCTGATTGAATTATTTGTCAGATGAGTCGCTTAGCAAGCCTCCTCAGATTCTTGGTTTTAAACGTTCAGGCTACAGTAATTACACTGAGCATTGATCTTGAGATCTGGAACTTGGTTGTCCTCTTCATCTGCTTTGCGCCATAAACTAGTTTCTTTTTGTACCGATGAACTCATTGTTGTTTATGTTGAAGCCATGACACCAATCTTTTATGTATTCCTTCATTCCTTTTAACACCATTGCCCATCATGACATTAAGGCATTAAACCAAACCTAACCTTCAAGATTTCAATGCAAAATCTACCTCTGCTAAAACATTAGTGAAGGCTCACCCCAATTCATCTAATGCAAATCTAACATGTGCTCATAAATAGATGCAATAAATATGAAAAATGGCCCCACTTTCAATGTGTGCTTCTGTATTATTACAGCAGGAATAGAAATGTGACTTACGGTACTATGTTACTATAGGTTATATCAATATAAAATTGTTAAAACAGTTAACATAAAACAAATGTAGAAAATAATTTATATTAGAGAAAGAAACCAATATTAAATTTGTATGATGCCAGAAACCAAAGTCATTTAATGTGGAAACTCTTCAAAGACTGGGGGAAAATGGTGAACTTTGAATGTATTTTAAAATATAGGGAATTTATAAAATACAAAAAAACAAAGAAAAGCAGTTAGAGAAAAAAGAGAAAGGGATAGAAAAAACATCCCCTCCCATTTTCTTTCTTTTTTTTTGGTATTTTATACTTTTTTGGGAATTTTAATAAAAGTTGGGGGGGAAAACCCTCAGGGAATTTATTAATAAAAACAAGGTAGGGACAGATCTTCCTTTTACAGAAAATGAAGTGAGGAATTTTAATATGGTGGGGAAAATGCCCCCCCCCCAAATATTGTTGAACTATGACTTGATGATAGCAAGTAATATTGGCCTATTAACTAGAGCATACAAAACATTTGCCAGACCAATTTTCGAATACAGCTCATCTGTCTGGAACCTGCACTGCATATTGGATATAAATACACTTGAAAAAGTCCAGAGATATTTCACAAGAAGAATCCTCCACTCCTCTACTTGCAACAGAATACCTTATGCCACCAGTCTTGAAATATTGGTCTTAGAAAACCTAGAACTACGCTGCCTTATCTATTGCCATGTCCTACCTGTCAATGACTACCTCAGCTTCAACCACAACAATACAAGAGCACACAATAGATATAAACTCAAGGTAAACCGCACCCAACTTGATTGCAGAAAACACAACTTCAGCAATAGAGTGGGTAATGTCTGGAATATACTATCTGACTTTGTGGTTTCTTCCCCAAACCCCCCAAAATTTTACCTTAGACTGTCTACTATTGACCTCACCCCTTTCTTAAGAGGTCTGTAAGGCGCGGTGCATAAATGTACCAATGTGCCTACCGTCCCCTGTCCTAATGTTTTCTCTTATTTGTATTCATTTTACATATTCATAATTATATTTATATTTACATGTATTATCCAATGTATGCCTGACAAAACAAACAAACAAACAAACAAACAAACAAACAAACAAACAAACAAAACAAAGGATTCTCCAGCCACCAAGTTGGCTGGGAAATTCGGGGCATTCCACACATCTTAAAATTTGCCAAGGTTGAGAAACATTGTTTTAGTGGATTACCCTATTTCTGAACTGCAGATTGTTTTCTTATGTGGAACAACGTCTCGCAGCTTATTCCATATGGATTCTGGGGACTCACAGCATCATCATTCAGTCTTGTTCCTAATGTAGCTGTTTGAGAGAAATACGGAGGCTGAGCTAGTTGTTAAAATATTTGTAAAAAGGTGACATTTTTGTCACTCCTGTTTTATTGGCATCTTCTTCTGCTTTCAGCACCTCCTCTCTTTCTCCCCCAGTATTGCTAAAAAAAATTAAAAATTAACTATGAGGTCATTAAGAGTAAAAAAACAATTTGATGGCGCCTAATCAATCAATTGCTAAAAATAATCCTCTCACACGGGTTATCCTGTAGGAATAAGGTGGCATTGGTAGTGATCCTTGAATAACTTGGTAATACATGCTATGCCTAGAACAGAGGTCTCCAAACTTGGCAACTTTAAGACTTGTGGACTTCAACTCCCAGAATTCTCCAGGCCTAGAATAATGCTTGGCCTCACTCAGTCCTCAGCTCCCTACCAAGTTCTGAATTTCTATTGCCCACCTGAAACATAGATTCTTTGAGAAGAGTAACTATCAGCTCTCAGGAAAATGCTGTAGAGAGGAAGGGAAATTACAATACACTGTAGTTCACATCTACAAAAAAAGAAAAAAAGCTTGTTTAATGGGTTCTTGGTGTGATTACTTACACATAACTTTACTCTCCAGCTGCTCTCTAAACATAGATAATCACCATGGCAACTCTTGTATTTCAAGACTCTTCCATTTGGGCTCACACCTTTCTTAAAGAAGTCCACAGCCCAGCAGTGTGAGCTTATTCTTGTAAATCATTTTTGAGTGGGCTCTTTTATTATTTATTGTTAGATCATTGTCAGAATTTAACAGAGAATAAAGGTAAAGGTTCCCCTCGCACATATGTACTAGTCGTTCCTGACTCTAGGGGGTGGTGCTCATCTCCATTTCAAAGCCTAAGAGCCAGCACTGTCCTAATACGTCTCCATGGTTATATGGCCGGCATGACTAAATGCCAAAGGTGCACGGAACGCTGTTACCTTCCCATCAAAGGTGGTCCCTATTTTTCTACTTGCATTTTATACGTGATTTTGAACTGCTAGATTGGCAGAAGGTGGGACAAGTAATGGGAGCTCACCTCGTTACGCGGCACTAGGGATTCGAACCCCTGAACTGCCGATCTTTCTGATCGAGAAGCTCAGCGTCAGCCACTGAGCCACCCTTTAACAGAGAATGGAAGGCATGAAAAAAAGGGAATTCTTTTTCCCCCTGCTCCTCAGAAAAATATTTTTAGATGTTTAGGCATATTTATTTGACAAGTTTTAAAATAAAACAACATTGGATGTAATTCCTAATTTGGGTACAAAATAATTGCCGTTTCCCTAATGCATGCTACAAATTCCTCAGAGAGAGGCAAAAGAACAACCTGGTCTACTTACACCACATGGTTAAGTGGGTCATGGAGGAAGATCTTTGTTGTGCACTACAAAACCCAATTGATTGGCCACTGAATTAGCTCTGAAGGGTTCCTTCCGGTGTGGGGGGGCTAAACTAACTCCTCCTGGTCCATTAATAACCAGTAGTAAAATTGTAAAATGCAGTCACAGCAGTGGTGAATCCCACCACTGCCGTGACTGCATTTTACAATTTTGTGAAAGACCAGCATTTTTGGTAATACTGGCATTGGTTTGCTTAATGACCATGATTTTCCCTTAACAACCATCACAAAAAAAGTTGCAGAAAAAGTTGTTTTATGGCCATTACAAGTTGTGACCGTTATGGGCAGGCTCCATTAAAGTCGTAACTCAAAGACTACCTGGAGACCTAATCCAACATTGGGTGTAGCCCTTCCAATTGGCTCTCTGGCATCACCTTCTGGTCAAAAAGGGCATCAATTGCTTGCCCTATTATGACACTCAAAACTAAGGCATTTAGAGTGAACAAGTGTTGCAGACTGCCTAATTTTTTTTACAAGGATATACTTCTATTATGTTATTTAAGATTATGTTATTTAAGATTATAAAATGTACTGGATCTGATTGTTGAGGAATTTGCTGAAAATGATATTAGAAATAATTCCTTCTAATGATAGCAACTTGTGTTAGCTTCAAATGTAGTTCCCCATCTCTTTTTAGTGTCAAACTACTCTGCATGCAGATGTTTGTGGATGTTACAACAAAATTCATCACTGTAATTTAAATGCAGGATGCAGGAACTAAAGAAAAAATATCTCCCCCACCCCATCTCTTTCTTCTAAACAGAGAATAGTTGGTTAGACATGTCAGAAAATGAAAAGGAAAAATAAGGCAGACAAAAGAAATGGATTTGTGTCTTGGATAAAAAATGCTTATGTTTTCCTTCAGATTAGAGATTTTAATCTCTTTGTTTACAGTTCAGAAATCTTTCTCCAATTTATTCTTGCAGCTTCAGTGATATATTATCAAAGATCTGAGAACTTTTAAGGCAAGATGGCAGGGCAGAATTACTCAAGAATAAATATATCCCCTCTTATTAAGTTGAAATCTATGATCTATGAGGGAGATCCACGTGTTTCATATATTCTGTTATAGTAATTAATACAGCACTTCCAAATTAATATAAGCAATATATTTTATTGAATTAAGATAGATTCTTTCAGAGCATATACAGACATTCCTTTCTTTGTCTCAAAAAAATCCATACTGGCTGAGTTTATCATATAAAACTGGTTTGTTTAAATATAGCTTGTTGAACAAACCATAGTGGCCTCATTCACATTTCAAACTAAGCTATAAACTACGGCTTACAAACCTTACTCTTACCATGGCTTCAAGCATCTTGCTAAGACAAAGTTGAAGCCACATTATTGGTTAGCGTGATATGAGCCATGCTGGTATCATTCCACCAGGGGCCATATGATTGATTGAATTCCTTTCTGCAAGGACAAAAGGGTGGGCGTGTCTGATTGGGGACAGACAGATTCAAACTTTTTAGTTCCCACATAAAATTTTGGGACCATAAAGTCCAATATTTTCCTGGACATTAGACATTCCCACCATATTGCCTTCTAATATATACTAACCACCACAGGTTGTGTAAATTAATTTTGTCCATTCCTTTGGCTTTAGCATCAGAAAAATGGTTCCCCACCCCAAAAATCAAATCAAAAGGGAAACATAAGGCTAGGGAGGACATTATTTGATTATTTGGAGTATCCAAAATTGGGGATTCCCACGGAATGGAGTAGTAGGCTGCTCTGCCCCTGTGTCTTACAGCACGGAAGGAGTAGACATTAGTGGGCAATTATTTGAACTTCTTTACTTGGAATGCTTCAGTTGCTACTTACCAGATATGATGCAATTCAAAGTGCAAGACAACAACCAGTTTTAGTTTCACCTCTAAATCCTGGCTCCCATAAGGGTGAGTCAGTAAGACATGAGGTTTGTTTTTGGATGACATATTATAAGTTGCATGACGTGGATCTAGCCATGAACACCCTTCTACATTAAGTCTCACTTAAGCCTTGTTCTACCACTTAGCACCTTGCCTTACTGTTTCTGTATCCATTTGGATTAGCTTCTTAGTCTTCCTTCTCTCCAACCGAAACATCAACGAAGGACTTGAAGTTATATTTTCTCTCGTTTAGTCTCTAATTCTGTTGTTTATGGCCCTCGCCACTCCCTCCCTTGTTCCTTTATCTCCTCCACTGCTGAAACATTGATTGTAAATTCCTTGGGGAAAGGAATTCCTATATTTCCTTATCATGTTATTCTGTAAAGTGGGACTGGAGAACTGTTTTGAGATTGGAAGTCCATACTGAAAGCTGCATAAATGAATATGAATAATAATTATAACAAAGCTGAATAAATGAATGAAGTCACGAATTATTTATTCCTAGTGTGAATTTTTGAACAGTGGAAAATATTAATAGTGGTAGAGCCAGGGATCCATTTTTCTAGAATAAAAATGGGCAGAATTTCATCTGGCCTGCATTTTTTAAACAAATTGACGAAATAGAACTTTCTAAATGAACATGCAGACCAAAACAATTTGCTTTCAGATTGTGCATGTCTCTAAATTGTTTTTGAAAAAGTTCTCTATCTTCCAATAATTACAAAATGTGTATGTTTTGAAGACAAATATGAAAATATAAAAGTAAATTTTTATACCTTTTCCTTTAATTTCCATATGAACTAAAAATAGGTTGGATAAGATTTAGGATTAACTGGAAATAGATCACGAGTAAGCACAATTGAACGCAATGGGACATTTAGTTGACCATACAACAATGGAATAGGTAGTAAAATATTTTCACATGGTTAACTATCATACCGGTATATTATGTTTATTGCAGTCAGCTCTCTGGAGTCTGGATTGATCCATTTTTTCTTGAATAGTTTTGGTTTATTTTTATGTTAAATATAAATCACCTTATAAGGGAGATAGGTGGCATAAAAATTAAACAAACAAGCAAACAAATACTGGCAATAACACTTAGACTTGTATACCACTTCATGGTGCTATTGCCTCCAACAATCTGGATCCCTATTTTACCAACCTCGGAAGGATGGAGGGCTGAGACAACTGAGCTGGTCAGGATCGAACTCCTGGCAATGAGCAGAGCTAGCCTGCAACATTGCATTCTAATCATTGCTCCACCATGGCTCTTAAATAAAGTTGTTTCCAGATACATCTGAAGTGCATCTATTGATCTATAAATCCTAAATCATAAGGAATCAGCTGAAACAAGCAAGAAATTTCCCTCCCCTATAAGTATGCCTGGATTTTTTAAATCGGGTATTGACTGGCTAGCACTAGCAAGATAATCTTCCCATAACTAGGTAGTTCCTAGTTATGAAATGTTCTATCCAGTGGGATTCACTTATGCGCCATGTAATGATGCTTTTGGTGCCAAAAGAAGACTTCCCTTTAGGCTGTTAGCCTTAGAAATAGTATTTTTATCATGTTCAGATCCTAATTTATTTATATTCTTTTCACCTTGGTTTATGCTGTTGTTAATATAGAGATTTTTATCACCTTGATTTTTATCGTAAGCTGTTCAGAGAGCTGAGGTTACTGCTCAGTATGAGTGTTGCAAAACAAATACCATATGTTGTGTCACAAATGTATAGTTACAGTGCTTAGTCAGTTGCTCTCACAAATTCATGAGGCATCTCTGTTTACCTTCTGTAGCTTTGGTTAGACAGAGGAAATTGCTAATGATAAACCGATGAAGCCATATTATCTTTCCAATTATTTAAATGTCTGATATCTTTCCTCTGAATTCTCCTTTGGATCAGGAAATTCTGTTTCACAAAACCTAGCAAATCGTCTCCGGATTATTATTTTTCTTTTGTTTTTTTAACAAGCAGAATTTCCCTTCCCCTGCAAGTACTAAAAAGGGATTTATCCATGCCTTTGACGGATGGTACTGATTTATCCACTGGAAGCCACCCACAGTCATTATGTGAGATGTATGGCTAATTCACAATGAATCTATAAATACATTTCATGCTGTTAGTAGCCTAGGGGACCACTATATTTAATTCCCTGGCCTGTATTTAATCTCTCTTTCTGGTCTTTATTGGTCTTTTATTTTTCCTGATGGATGGAATTGGACTTGGAAACTGTCATTGCACCCGGTGAAGTGTTCTAATTCTAGATTTCCAAAATGAGATCTTCCCCCTGATCAAAAAGGAAGAGATGTGATACCTCCTATGCAGTGGTGGGCTGCAACCGGTTTAACAACCGGTTCTGTGAACGTGCGCAGTGTTCAAAAACACCAATTTGAACCTCTACAGTTTACCTTCTAGGACAGCCCCGGTAAGTAGAACAGCTGAGGCGTGGAAATCCACTGTGCCACATCAGCTGAGCTGAAAAAGATGGAAATATAGGACCGGATAGGGCGGGGCTGGGTAAGCGGGGCTAGCTGATCGTCGGAACTACTGGTTCGCTAGAACTGGTCTGAACTGACAGCAGCCTACCACTGTTCCTATGGTTCTTGGGATACCTTCAAGAATTTCAGTTTAAGTCATCAAAAGGAAACTATCAATTTTGAAATACTGCATAATTTTATAAGACATTTTATAGCCTCCTCCGAACATATCTTTATAATTTCCTCAAAGCCTATTTTCCAGTTTTCTTTCAATGATGCAATATCTACATGCTTTTATGTAACTCAGTTGTTTGCTCGCACTGGAATATACAATATGAATAACAGCAGAGACACATATTAGTATGCAGAGGCATCAAAACATATTAGATGCTTAATATGTATATGGAAATATATCATTAGGATAGAAATGGCACAATAGACTATTGGTAATTTGCTCCAACTAATTATTCTTTTTCATTCTGTATTGATTGAGTTATCAAGCTGTTTAGTGATTTGTAGGAACTTTCTCCATCTTAGTATAGTCATAACTAATCTATCAACCTAAACTGAGAAAAGGTACTTTGAGTTGTGAAGATCACATAAGTCTATTGAAGTGCTGCTCATCCACAAGCATAGAGGGATGGATAGAACAATGAAACAATGAAATTTCAGAGTTGAATATTCCCATTTAGGGTTCTAGACATCATTTTCTATGGCACTTAAGTTTTAATTATTTGGTGAGAGATAGAGATGTAGCACATGTGAGACACTATTTAATTCAGTGATAGCCAACAAATTTAATTCCGTGATAGCCAACATGTAGCCCTACACTAAGTCATCAGATAGTTTCATGGTGGGAGAGAGAACATAGAACATAGAATAACAGAGTTGAAAGGGAGAGCAGGGGAGGCTATTCCAAATATTAGCCGAATCCTTCAGATAGTCAGGCTGAAAGCCACTGAGACCTTTAAAGATTGGTACAACTGCAATTGGCAACCACCATAGATCTTTCAGTGTAGAAATACAAACTTTGTTCATACAACATTCAATAGCTTAGTTGCTACCCTTTCTGAATATCTAGGCTGGACAGCCTGGTGTTGCGGAGCTGGCAGCCGAGTCTGACAGCGAAGAGGTTGGGGAGGCTGAGAAAGGTTCTGGCGAGGGCTCTGAGTCAGACATGGAGGTGGGGCCAGGGCCATCTGGGAGTTATGTGAGGACTCCGGAGCCTCCAGACTCTGACATAAGTGAGGCAGAGGAACAAAATCCTCCTGTTACCAGTGCGAGCATACGCAGAGCTGCCAGAAGGCAAGAACAGTTGGGATTGAAAGGGCGACTCGGGAGTAAGGCTCAGACATGATTGCCCTCCCCATAAGACATAAAAGGAGGAGCAAAGGCACAGAATGTCTCTGCAGGAAGCAACTGTTCTGTTTGGTTTGCACTCTGAAGCTGTGTGTGTATGTGTTTTTGGAACTCTGGTTGGTTTTACCCAGCTAATTGGCACTTAGGTCATTGGCAGCCATTCAAGTAAGATAAAGATTTATCAGCTTTCTCGTGAAAGACTGAGGCAGACTGCTGTTGAATTATTTCTGCACTGTTTTGGACTTATTAAGGGCTGTGAATGAATATAATTCACAGCCGTGGAAATAGAGGTTTTTTGGACTTAATTGAGTGTTTGTTAATGTCTTAGGAAGCCTAGGTCAGAACACTTGGTTGCAGTAACCATGAAGCCAAATGTGCAGGAAGAAAAGAGCTAGAAAGGAAATACATTCATTTACTTTGGGCAAGTGTCCCTGGCTTGACATATCCTTTGTGTTGCATAATTCTAAGTCTGAGCACTAATATAGGGAATCAGACCATGTGAGAACATGTTTTCCATCTTAGACCACTGTAGGCAGAATACACAGTTCAGCTTCCGGCTATGCAGAACTTATATTTTGTTGTATTTAGGAAAAATGCAAATAGGAATTTAAAGAGTTAAAACATTGAAAAGACATACCTGCCTGTATTCTCATTTTCAAGAAATCTACGGCAGACTTTCCATTTTAAAGTGGATTATCTGGGAAACAAGCCATTCGTTCAGGAAAATGCAATTTTTCCTAACCGAAGTAAATAGCAAGAAACAATAATGCAAGAGTAAAACCCGCAACAGGTTTTGTTTTAAGCAAATTGTGTTTGGAAAGTATGTTGAAGAGACGATAGAACTTTTTATAAGCTGTTTTTAAAACACAAGTGATAAAAGGAAGAAGAAGCACCCACAGACCTCGCTCTTGCAAAGTACCAGGTACTACATCATTTGATACAGCAAAAAAGCATCATTTGCAGGCAGATGACTGGGGATGTGAACATACGGTTAATGCAGCTGATAAGACTTCAAAACATTGCATGGATTTTGCTCTCGGATAGAAAACTATTCCAGAAATTTAGAAGATCAGGAGTAAGAGGTAACTTGTTTAAAGTGAGATTTGACAGCCCCTGTTATCGTGACTGTTTCCTGAGAGACAGTTTATGGAAGGTGGTTTTACGATGCATTCCTGAAACACCTCCAGATTTCAAATATGCAATATAAACCGCCTTATGAAAACTTCAGAACCAGCCTTGATTTATAAATAGTTCCACACCTACTTTAGATGTAGGGGAATTTTTGAGATCAAGTGGCCACTTAAAGAAACAAATATACAGGTTAACACAGAAGGACTTGTCTAAGGACCTGAAACTTCTAGACTCAAGAGACCACCTCAAAGATTAAAGCTTCAGCTTTTGGTACGAGCGTGTAGAACAACCATTGACTTGAAGCAAAAAATATCTCATATCCTTATGTGGCTCTCTCTCTCTCTCTCTCTCTC
>JAOYMU010000274.1:14297795-14309221 GCA_025802295.1 Psammodynastes pulverulentus
TCAGAACTGGTGTAGGGTCTCCTGCTTGGGCGAGGGGTTGGACTAGATGACCTACAAGGTCCCTTCCAACTCTGAATATCTGTTATCTGTTATGTAGTACAGCCTATTAAATGCATGATTTACATTTCAAAAATCCAATTCCTGGGATTTTTGAGCCACTATTGGAAACCTTATAAGGACCTCTTCAATGTAAGGTATCTTATAAAAATGATTAATAACTTCCTAAATCATGCCATCCTGAAATAAATCAACACCCCATAATTCATATTACGTATCTGATGTGAATGCAATTTTATCTGCTTGTAAATCAGAACTAATTTGTATCCATGGCATTGTTCTGTTTTTCTTATTCAGTTTTCTTACACCCAGTTTTGTAAGAAAAAATAGTTATATATTTTAAATTAGTGATAAAAAACCCTTTCTGACATTTGTCTAAGATTGTCATATGCTCTCTGAGTTATTTCCTAAGAACCTAATTCAGGCGCATTATCCATCCAAGTTGATACACAATTATTATATTTTCTACCATAGTGCCTCCTAGCTTAAAAATCAGCTGTTTATTTCATAGCATGTTGAAGGAAAACTCCATTTAGATGGCTATGCATTTTTAATGCAAATGCAAGCTTTTTTTTAAAAAAACCATATTTTTCCAGTAAATAATTTGCTAGATAGCATGTTACTGAAATTGTAGCATGAAATGTTGATAAACAAAGTATAATCTTTTATCAAATTGAAAGAGTCTGACCGCCGTTGGAAGGAACAAATGCTTTTAATTAGGTTTAATTTGGCAACAGTTTGTTCACATATTTTGTGTGTTTTCTCCACTATTTAAAAATGTCTTGTTAATGTGATATACATGATTAGGCCACAAAGCCTAAATTTAAAAAAGAAAAATGGTATATGTACAGTCCTATGTCTGGGGTTTTTTTTCTGCATATGTGGAATAGTTAAGAGATTTTCATCCTAGACCAAGGGTCAGCAACCTGCGGCTCTGGAGCCACATGTGGCTCTTTCATCTCTCTGCTGTGGCTCCCTGTTGCTGGTCAGCTCCACAATTGATAGGACTTTTGGCTAGGACAAGTAGAGAAAAAAGGATTCCGCACTGGGAGGAGACTCTATGGTGGGGGTACCAGACTTCCTGTCGGCTCCAGAATTGAACAGGGGCTTCCGGTTAGGACCTTTGTGGCTCTTTGAGTGTTTAAGGTTACCAGTCCCTGGACTAGAACTACCTGGGAGTTTCAGGACTATTGGCTACACCGGAATTTTAGAAAACTCCTGGAAGAAGAGAGTAACAAATGAGTGCAATCACACTGCTAAAAACAGTTCGGTTTGAAAGCTGTTGAAGAGCTTGTATCATAACATTTCTTGCTTTTCTTAACTTTAAATAATTCAAAGCCTTTCCCCACTTTGTGAAGTGTTGCCATGTTTCTAATTCACACCGACTTCTTTACAAATGTTCACACTCTTCCTTTCTGTTATTCTGGCCTAATTAGCATTTTATCTCTGATTATTTCAAAGGCACTTGATTATCATTCTTTCCCTGCACAGCAAGAGCCTCCCTCTGTTCAAGAATTGTTCCTTTTAATATCCCAAAGGAGGGAGTGGCTGTCTACAGTATGTGGAAAGAAAGCCCTCTTTGTGGGAGGAAATCTCCATTATAACTGAAAATCTACCCCCGCAATCTCATAAAAGCTGCCTCCTTTCTATGATATTATAATATTATTATGCATTTCGGTATTTATGTTAAATTGGGAAACCTCTCATCAAACAGCATAACATTTACCCAAGGCAAAGATTAGAAACACTGGTATTATTTCAATGGAGTTTTGTCAAGAAGCCAGTGAATAAAAAGGCACTTTATCCACATTTTAGAATTATATTATCTTCAGTGGTAGCTTGCTTTGTTTACCCAGGTGATACTTTTAATAGAAATGCAGCTACTGTTTGCTCTTCCTATCTTGCCTTTGTACTGAATCTGAGGACAGTTGCAGGGTGAAAAGAAGGAAAATAAATCCTTTAGAATCTGAAACTGTCCTAAAAGAGTTTCTGGAAGTTTCAGATGGTTCAAAATGCAGTGGCCAACATAGTCAAGATTTGTGCATGTGTCACCATTTTTGTAGGCGTTGCATTTGTTACTGATTTGCTCCTGTGTGCAATTCAGGATGCTGGTTATCACCTTTAAAGCCCCACATGGCTTGGGACCAGGTGATTTGAAGGACTGCTTCTCCTCAGTAACCGCCACACAACCCATTGGAGTGGTAATGCAAGGGATGTTGTGAATCCCATCTATTAGGGAAGTATACCTCGTGGCACCAACGAAAAGGGCTTTCTTTGTGGTGGCTTCCTTCCTTTGGAATATTATTATTCTCTTGGAGATAAGATTGGCTCCACCCTTATATTTTTCCAGAATTCCCTGAAGACCCATGGCTCCATTAGCAGGCCAGGAGACTCCAGGTTGATATGGAGCTGATCAAATGGCTGTTTTGATTGTGCAGTTCCCACTCCACTAGGATGGGTGGGGTTCTTTCATTGTGAAATTTTAATGTTGTAAGTCACTCAGGGCCACAATGTGTGAGTTTGCACAGCCATATAAATTTGTGTCATAAATAAAATAAATGTACTTCCAACCAGGGGTTTAATAGTAGCAGAAGTTTCAGAAAGGTCAAATTAAGTTAATAAGGATGTACTGCACTCTAATGTCCAGTCTTGACATAGATCATCCTTAAAGGGGGACAAAGGAGGTCTCATTCTATGACCATACAGTATGTAAACAGATCAAAATGGATTTAGATAAACTGCTCATTCAAAAATGTCTGAGGTGAAAATGTTCCTAGGTATTTGAACAACTTCAATTTCAACTTCAAGTAGAAATCATGGTTAGACGTTATCCAATATAACTGGCCTTAAGTTCTTCTAATCACATTTTTCATTATTATTACTTCTGGGCACAGTGACATCTTTACTTCTTTTTCATTATCCCCCCCCCCCCTGGTTTTACTTTCCGCATTTCTCTGATCTTGGAGAGACTTCATCTTGTTACCTTGTAAAGATAAACATGCAACTAGAATTTCTTGGGAACCACAAACCCAATAACATACACACTCAACAACTAGACACAAGAACAGTTTTCCCCCACTCTGCTAAACAAATTATTTCCCTCAGCACTGTCCAACTATTTACTAAGTCTGCATTACTATTACTATTAATCCTCTCATCTCTCATATCACCCATCTCCTCCCACTTGTGACTGTATGACTGTAACTCTGTTGCTTGTATCCTTACAATTTATATTGACTGTTTCCTAGTATGATTTGATTGCTTATTGTAGCCTATGACTACTATTAAGTGTTATACCTTGTGATTCTTGATGAATGTATCTTTCTTTTTATGTACACTGAGAGCACAGGCACCAAAGACAAATTCCTTGTGTGTCGAATGACACTTGGCCAATAAATAATTCAATTCAGTTCAATTCAAATCCAACAAAACCCCAAACATAAAAGTCATTCTTTCTCCTCTCTCAGGCACTCACTTTTCCCAATGTTGAATTTTACTCAAAATTCACTTATCATACACTGCTAGTTTCTTGATCTCTCTTAATTCCCTTTTAGATCCATTGCCCAGCTAGTACAACTCAATGCAGCATACAGTATCTTTTGTTTCTTGATTGAACTTCATCCTTAAACCATGGTGCATACTGTGTTTTAAAGCACAACAATATGCCCTGTAACCAGTTGCCATACGATAAACCTGAAACAACAGCTTTGTGAATCCTTGACATCTGTTTCCATCCCGAATTTGGCTAGTTTCAGATAATTAGAAATATTTGTCTTGTAAGAATTTTGTCACGTTCATGATGGTTAGTTCTGCACTGCATTTCAAAATGTTTTTGCTTCGCATACCACTGACGCTAAGCCGTCTTTAATGATGATAAACAGGAAAGTGAAGACAAGAAGAAACATATTTAGTTTTACCCTTTCACTAGTTTTTGTAACATACAATAGCATTTTTTAGCAGAACATTCCATCACATTAATGAGGCTTGCCTGGTATCCTTAATCATCTTAAAGAGGCTTTCTATCTTTTCATTTTGAGGGAAGTTTGAAATATAATAGTTATTTTGCATGTTTTTATTTTTTTAAATATTTTTAACTGTTCCATTACAATTCTTGGATACTCTCATTACCAGAAATATGAGCTTTTATATGACATCATTTTTTAACCAAACAGCAACCAATAATATGCTGACCCAATATTTATAAAATTAGAAAAGAATTCAACTTTTGTAATTCCCATTTGTGAATTTAATGAGAATTGTAGTTCCTTGTACATTTGGAAGATGTCACATTGGGAAAGACTATGTTGGATCATCTGGCTCTATTTAACTTAAAGAAGGTCGGTGTGCACAACTTTGTTTTACGAAATAATGTAAGCTTTCAATATATGTGGCAAAGGGCTACATACAAACAACAATTAATTAGGATAAAAAGGGAAATATAATTATTCTAAAATATTTAAGAAGGATTTGAGTAAATACTAAAGAACACTGTATAAGCTATAGGAAAATACTTGGCTATAATCAAAGAAATAAAATCAGATTCATCCAATTTTATTTTATTTTTAAAAAACTACTAGACATTAAGCTAAGTTCCCAAAACCTTTTGAACTTTGCATGCATGCCATGGGCTTTCTCAAAAAAATGGCTGCTACGGAGAGATAGACCATGAAGACAAGCCCAGAATTGCTCTTCTCCTTATGGTTGTTCTGGAGAAATGGGCACATTTGCAAAGAAAGAACCTTCAGTCTCTTATACTTTTATTTTCCAAGCATATTAATGATGCTCATGAAAAGTCAGAGACCTTCTTAGAGAACTCCAGACAATGTGGCAAGCTTAGCTTTGCAATAAGCCAGCTTTTCAATTTCTTTTTTTAAAACCAGAACATTCCCGCCCTCCTCATTAGGAGAGTCGTGATGAGTAGCATGGGAAGTGTCAGTGTGAGATATTGGTTCTTATTGGGTCACCATGCAGAGACCCTCCAAATTAAGACCTGTTTTTAAATGCCTGTTTTAAAATATTTAGACTCAAGCAGCTCTTCGTTGGCCTTTTGCTCTATTTCCTAACTTTTGCTCTTTTCATTTATTTCCATAATCATACAGCTATCTCAATCTCCCATTTTAAATTGGATTTTTTCCCTCCTAAACATTTTCCCTTAAACAAAATCTGTTTTCCTGATCATGAGTTTCCCACATGCACTGTAGAGGCTATTGTTCAAAAGAGTAATATTGTTTGATTGATTTGTCCTTCTCAGGCAATCAGAAATTATAACCAACAGATTTCAATGTCACCAGGTGGGTTGGGGGTCAAATTGAAGGCCATAACTATAGGATTGAAGTTCCACTCATTTTAATGTGCGTCGCAACATTCCAGATTGCCATTGTATCTAATCAGGAATTGTGAAGTCAAAGGGCTGGTTTCTTTATCTCTTTTTTTTCATAGGAAGCACCGATAAAACCTTGAAAAGTAAAGATGTTCATGAAAAAAATGCTTAAGGAAAATCTTTGAATTAGATTTAGAGTGCTTTTAGTTTGAAGCTTTATTCAGTGGGAATTATCTGTAGGTGAAAGGCAGCTATGGTTGATTATGAAATGTAATTTTATTAAACACAAATGCCATTATTAGATGAAAAAATGAGAATTTATATAGCATTGCCACATTTTATATCTAGGATGAATATTAACAACTGATTTACTAACCCCCATGCAAAAACACAAGAGATGACTCATAGATTTTCAGTACCTAACTACCTAGTCCAAATTACAGATTCATAAAATCCTCTTCATAACATGGTCTTGTAAAACCATCTATAATGCATTGGAGGAAATGTAGGACCATTGAATTATACCTTTGTTTTTAATAAGCAGTTTAGCATTCCCTTTGTTCTTGAACATATTTTTCCCCAGGTGCTCAGGAGAAATACACAACACACACATACACACATACACACATATTTTCTTTAAGACAGAATATTGAACCCACTCACTTGATCAATCTTTTTTTTGTGAATTATAATATTTTTATAATTTCAAGAGGCATTTTTTTTCCAAAAGCAATTAGACTTTGGTTATCAAAAGGTCACTGGTGGCCTCCTTCATAAATACAGCACAATGAATTGTATTATAGAATATTTCTAGAAGACAATCTCTGCAGCTTTTTAAAAATTACTATTAATTAGATTTGCTCAAGTAGGTCGGTGGCATATGAAAGCTGACAATCAATCTTCAATCAATCAATCAATCAATCAATCAATTCAATCAACTTCAACTTCTTCTATTCTTTAAAGTAGCTTTTTCCAGACTGATAATTTTACTACAAGGCCCAGAATTCATAACTATCAGGAAAACTGAATAATTTTTCAATTTGTTCTTCTTTTACCTAGGCATTCATATCTAAAGCCAGCTTTCTGCTGCTTGTTCTTGCTTCTGCTGAAAATTTGGTTGATTCTATTGGCTCTTAAACAAGGAGAAGTTATAATATCCCAGGGGACTTCAGTGATTTTGTTTAGGAAGACTAGCTGCCCAGAGTTCACCTTGTTGAGGAGATTTGCAGCATAAAAAATAAATAAATACAATAAGACTATCTGCAACAGTCATTGCTCACCAGTAAGTTTGAGTAAAGGTTTACATTTCAGTAATAGGTAATGGACAACACTACAGGTAGGAGCTGATTCCTATGCCTTATCCAAAGGATTTTATTTTAATAGCCATTCCTTGCCAGTTACCACTTACAGAAAATTAGCTGTTTTCTGTGTCAGCATTAAACTACAAGACCTGATCAGGCTTAGTCTAAAGAAAATTAGGCTAAGAGGAGGCTTGATAGTAGTCTTTCAGTACTTAAGGAGCTACCGTAGGGGAGGGGATGTGAATTTGTTCAACATGGCTTCTGAAGATAGGATGGAACCAACAAGTGGAAACTATTCAAAGATTCATCCCCATTTGAAATAAGAAGGAATTTTCTGATGATAAGAGCTATTAAAGCAGCAGAACAGAGGTCTCCTGAATTGCAGATGGGCTTATCCTGAGGTTTTCAAAGGAAGGTTGGACAACCATTTGTTTGGGATTGCCTGATAATTCCTGCCCCAAAAGTGCTTGAGTTCCAGCCCGAGGAGAGCATCTTCAAATGGCATCTGATATTCTATAGTAAGCTCCCTAAAGCTTACTAAGGCCTTCTATAGTAAGGTTTAGGGAGCTCCAGTAAGTAGCAACACAGTAAAGAAAAGCATTTAATAACTTAGCAAATATTCCATAAAATCAATCAGCCAATCCATTAATCCAGAAAAGGTGTGGGTTTTCTTACAAGGAGCAACACCCATGTCACTACAGTTCACATCTCTGTTCAAAGAATCAACACATATGGGTAGAATCTGGTTAGTGTTTATCAAAGAACAGTCAGCAAAACAACGGATCCCTGGTAGCATCCAGTTTTTAAAATCTCACCCTGAAAGAAATGGTGTTTTTAAGAGATAAAAATGACTGCACGATAAGACCATAAATCATTAGAGAAAACATAAAAGCAGAACTTAATCGTCAAAAATAAAAGAAAAAGAATGGAATGTTCCATGGAAGAATGTAGTGAAAACTTTTAAAATGCCAAAATTGAAAAATTGATTCTGCTTCCTACATACTTACGTGCCAGTAGTAAAAGGGCATGTTTATATTATTGTTACCAATTGCATATACAGTCATAATAAGAATCACAGTACGTGAGCCAATGAATAAATTGATACCCTATGTTCTTTACTCCTGACTTTGATTCCACACCCCACTTTGTTCATCTGCAAAAAGTAACGCTGTGTGTTGACAATATAGCAGATCTTTTCACCTAATAAGGTCTAACTGGAGAATTCTGATTCCCTGATGTGGGAAGCAATAGCACTTTAGATTTAGATTTATACAGGGCTTTTTTTCTGCCGGAACTCAGCGGTACTGCGTTCCGGCACCTTTTCCGAGTCCGCGTCACGTGGTCCGTCTCGACCAATCGCGCGCTATTATTTCCGGGTTATTTTAGCGCGACGACAGGGGTGCGTTCCGGCACCTTTCTTCAGAGAAGAAAAGCCCTGGACTTATATACTGCTTTACAGCGCTTTACAGCCCTCTCTAAGCGGTTTACAGAATCAGCATATTTTCTCCACAATTTGGGTTCTCATTTTACCCACCTCTGAAGGATGGAAGGCTGAGTCAACCTTGAGCCTGGTGAGATTCAAACTGCCAAATTGCAGGCCGCAGTGTCACATTGTCGTCATATGACATATCGTGACTTTTCACCCCTTCGCTAAACCAGGGGATGGGAGTGGCCAGCCCATGATGCATCTGGCCTGCGGACTGCGAGTTTAACATCCCTGAGTTAGGTCTTTGACCACAAAGTTATCTTCGCCAGATTGTATTCCTTATAAATAAAGAATGACCTCTACTTTTTCTTCTCCCATCCAATCCATGCCCCCTTCTCTCCTATATTGGGAAGCCTGATGTGGAAGTAGCCATTTCTTCCTACTTCTTTTGCCATCCATGGGAGGAGGAATGGGAAGGGACAAGAAAAGCCTTTATCTGCCAGTTGCCCAAGCCCATGGAGGTGGTCCGGGGCATCAGAGACTTGGCAGAGATAGAGCCATCTCACCAAACTTGTCCTATAGTGCTGCCCAGTCTATGCCTAAACCTATTGCTGAATTCATTGTTTAAAAATAGTTCAGAAAAGCAGTTGACAGCTACAGCGGGCAACGGTTGTACAGTGTGGTGGGATTGGGAAGGGGTTTCCTGCTGCTCCAAGGAACTCATCATAATTTTTCAAGATAGAATAGACTTCAGCAATTTACACTGGCATACATTTCTACTGGCTCAAACACTGGTAATTACACTTTCATGCAGCCATTTGGACTTCTCCTATGATTTTAATCATTTTACCGTACTACAAACAATACCAAAAAAAAAAAAAAAAAGTTGAGAACAATTCATCTTGTGCTCAGCAATTTTTATCTCTGGTGTTCCAGAGATATTTAATATGATTTTAAAAAAGACTTTTGGGATACTGCATTTTTTTCTGTGAAAGTCAAAGCAGTGGAAATGGTGGTATACTGTGTTCTGAAACTTAGGGCTAATTTATTTTAATAAGATAGCTTATTTGCAATCTTGGACTAGACCTGAGACCCTTTTCTGATGGCCTGCAAGATTATTTTGTATCAATTAAGGCAACAGTGTAAAAGAAGGAATTTTGTATGGTTCATGAACATGACTAGTGCATTCCCTCCCTCCTCCATAGGACATAGAATAACAGAGTTGGAAGGGACCTTGGAGGTCATCTAGTCCAACCCCCTGCTCAAGCAGGAGAGTCTATTTCAAATATTAGCTTCTACCTAGGATCGAAATCACAGCCTCTTGATTGGAGGCTGCTTGGAAAGAAGGTTTAATGATGAAGCAGAACCACATGGGTTCTGGGCAGCTGACCACATAGAGTTGAGAGTGAGAGGGTGTTTATACCTTCTTTTGGGCTTTACACTTGAACTTCCTGTTCCTCTGCAAGAACCTGTATTCTATTGTCTGCTGTCAGATTCCCATAGGGCCATGTAGGGGTCATAGCTGGCTCTCTAGGCAAAGTCCAAATCCTAGGTGTTTGTCTGAGCTAAGTTTGGTTGAAGTTTGGATTGCTGATGCAATGAAGGCCTATTGTGGCTTAATGGCTTTGTCCTGGTTTGGCTCTCAGGTGAGGGTTTTTGCTTTTGAATAGAGCTATCTGGTTTTCAATAAGCTCTTTATCTCTTACGTGCTGACATCTGTTGTGGGCTATTAAGGAAGGTGTGTGCTGCTTTCTGTCTCCAAGAGCATGTTTCTCCATTTCTCCTTTAGGAAAATATAATATTCTGCCTTTTTAAAATATTCCTCAATTTCATTCTTCTAGGAGGGTGGGTGCTGACTTTCTACAGTTCCAAGATCTGTTCATCATAATGAATAAACCAAAATTGGCAGGGTTTGCCCAACATCCTAAGCCATAAATCAGAATTCACAAATGACAAGACCTCAGTTTATATTGCATACTTAAGTTACAATCAAATCTACTCCATTACAGTTTAGCATAATGCATGAATCCCAGTCAGTAAACTTTACCTCCCAAATTAGGATCTTCTGGATGTTGTCTAATCTTAAAGGGGAGGAAACAAAGCAGGAGATGAGTCTGTGTTTTGATCTGCCTTCTATAAACAATAAAATATCATGGGGAAAGACTGAATATATTAAGCCAAGCTCTGGATTGCTTTAAATTATGTACCTTTTCACTTATGCAGACCATTATTAGATGAGTGTCTTGCTTTTGCTGCACTAACAATGGACAGTCCCTGTAGACTTTCCTCAGCAGTCATCTACAATCACATACACTGTTTTCCACATTCACATATATTTAACATCACCTCAAAGCTCCATTTCACTTGCCCCAAAAAGCCACATAGGAGGGGCAAACAATGGCTTTCAACAGCATTTCATCCAAACATTCTGATATCACATTAACTGTTCTACAATAAGATCAGTTACACAGATGAGAATAAAACCTGTAATAAAAATGGAATAATACAAAACAAAAACAATCCAGGTTCAAAAGTGCAAACTTCAGCTGGGAGAGAACAGAGAAGTATTGAATCAACCAAATGTTGGTTTGTTCAGGGTCAATAAGCAAAATTAAGAAAATCAGGGTAAAAAAAATCATGCCTTTATGTATTTATTTTATTTTATTTATAAGCTGCATGTCTCGTTCTGCAAATTGACTCTGGGCGGCTTATAATTAAAATCATAAACATAAAAATATTAAAATACTAACAATATTAGATATATAAATAAGAAACCACTAGAAAGAACATTATAATGGTGGCATCTTCCTTATTAATCCACTAGTCACTTCCAACATACAGTGCCCCTGTCAGGACTCCAAACCAATTGGCAGAGACAGGTTTTAACACTCTTCCAGAAAGCCAAAAGTGTAGGATATGACCTCAAGTAGCAAGTTATTCCATAGAACGGGGCAATAATAGAAAAAGCTGAACATGGAATGGCATTTCTCAATACTGATGTTGGCTGAGATTCTTTCAGTATGATACATGTTGTGTTATCTGCAAGATCTCAGAATGAGGAGCTATGTAAGAGGGCTATAAAGACTGAAATTGTAATTGTAATTGTAAATTTATTTTATCAAGCATATATGACAAAAACAAATATACATATGAATATAACATATAAACTTATAAGTATAAACAAGTACGAATAAAAAGGACATTAGGACAGGAACGGTAGGCACCAGGCATGAAATGTGAAATTTTTTCCCAAGAGGCTCCGTGGGCATGGTTCTGTGGGCGTGTCTTGGTGTTCATGTGACTGGGTGGGCGTGTCTTGGTG